>PISX010004288.1:0-65327 GCA_004024625.1 Mellivora capensis
AATATATAATATAATATATATTATATATAATTATAAAATATAATATAATTATAGAATATTCTAAATTCTTTGTTGTCATTTCAACAATCTTCACAGCATTGTCACCAAGAGAAGATTCCATTTCAAGAAACCACTTCTTTTTCTAATCCATAAGAAGCAACTCCTCATTCATTAAAGTTTCATTATGATTGCAGCAATTCAAATATAGTAATAATGAGAAAGTTTGAAATATTGTGAGAGTTACCAAAATGTGGCACAGAAATACAAAGCGAAAAAATTCCACTGAAAAATTGACACCAATAGACTTGCTTGGCCACAAACCCTCAATTTGGGAAAAAAAAAATATGGTATCTGCAAAGTGCAATAAAGCAGAGTGCAACAAAATGAGGTATGCCTTTATTTAGAAGTTAAGAACATGTTCTGGTTATGTTCCTGGTGAGTGAGGAGTCAGTACTAATAGCTCTTCTTAGTGAATAGATTTAGAGAATATACATAGGAATGTACATACAGTCATATAACACAAAATTCTTTATCTAATCTAATCATCTAATCTATCTAACTATTTCTTGGAAATCATGTCTTCACCTGATATATCCAATGTAACACCATAGGATTAATTCTAGTTTTCTCATTTTTTGTATTTTAACTTCCTTCTCCACTCAAGGAAACAGCTTTTATTATTTTAAATGTTTTTTTTTTTTAGATTTTATTTTTAAGTAATCTCTGTTCCCAAAGTGGGGTCTGACCTCACACCCCTGAGATCAAAAGTCACATGCTCTACTGACTGAGTCAGCCAGGCACTCCTATGCTTCTTTGCTTTCCTAATCATGTGTATCTAACCAGTCTTCCATGTCTACTGCCACATGCCTCCTACATGTGTTCTGACTTCCACAGCTCCCTGCATGTGTTCTGACTTCCATTGTGGTCAATGCCCCACCTCCATGGATGTCCTCCTCACCATATTTGATAATTCGATTTTAGGGTGTTTAAATGTATGAATCTCACCTCTGTGCAAAACTACTTTATTTTCTATTTCAGTTAACACTAATATGCATGAAAATATTTTGGTGAATATATATAATGCATAGTCAATACATTATAGCCATCACTGTCTTTGTGTTACACTATAGCGACACTATTTCAGGACTGTATTCCCCACAGGGGCACCCTCTACAACATATTTTTCATAGTATGATAGCATTTTCCCATTGAAGAGAACACTAAAATACTGTGCGGCAATATCTAAAAGATACCTATGTATGTATATGTATTTAAAGATACCTATGTATGTTTATGTATTTTAAAAATTAGTATGATTATTGGTGTTTAATCAGGGCACACATGTTATTTAAATATTATTGATACTATGATTAGTTTGGACTTAGAATAGAACCTTAAACTGTCCTCAGGTATATGAACAAATACATGACACTATATTCGTCTGTATGTGTGTGTGTGTATGTACAATTAAAATTAGAGCAAGTAAGAGAATTACTAAGACTCTGTTTTTTTTTTTTGTTTTGTTTTGTTTTGTTTTGTTTTGTTTTGTTTTAGGACTAGGTTTTGTGAGGATATACCTGATTGTAGAAATCCACTGAACAGAAAATGAGCATAACATGTTGGGAAAGAGCATAGATTTTTGATCAAGGCATCCTGATTTAAAATTCCAGTTATCTCCTAGTCTTCATTCATTTTGGGAAAAAAAACTTGACCAATTTGTTTCACTCCCTCTTCTCCAAGATGATGATTAAAGAGTATCTACCTCCCTGAATTATGGTGAAGACTAAATATGTTACTATATATAAAATAACCATAGTATACACTGTGTTAACTATTATAAATGCAATATTAAAATATCTTCCCTCAAGATGATATTAATACAGTGTGTTCTCAGGGAAGCTAAAACGTAAAGTTTTATTAAATTTCACCTTTCATTGAATGTCTCTGGTTATGTCAAGGAATATTTGGAAACCAAACTGGTCAATCCCAACTAAAGTGCTTATATGTGTTAGAATATGGGAATGTTATCTAATCTGATTTCTCAGTTTCATGTGACCTGACTCTTTAATGAACATCCCTCCAGCCAAATTGAATAAAGAAATTGTTAAGTGGCAAATACTTCAGTGAGTTTAGTAAAAGAAACACATAACTGTGGATATCTGGGGAGAACAGCTTGTATTTGCCAGCAAACTAGCCAGAAGGCACATTTAACAATTTTTTCAATCCTTTCACATTTGACAAGTAAAGAATACCCACTGTTTCATGTTTTTCCAAAGGAAGGGTTGTCCACTTTTATTCACTCTTTCCCATAGCTATCTAAACACCTCAGCAATAACTATTTTTTCATCTTTCTGCCCTGCTTGAGCTGCTCATCAATATCTATTTTTTGTTCTCTCCTGTTTTGGAGGACAGATGTCCTTGATTTGAGTAGACTAGTGCTGATTCCTGGTATCAAAGGCTATTTCACTATCTATGGTCTTCAAAGACAATTCAAAGTAACCTTTCATCCCTCTTCCTTGTGGACCATCATTAATGAAACTTGCATTTTTAATGTTACAGTCCTGCTGACCACCACAGCTGAATCTACAAGAATGACAGTGCATGCAAAACTCTATCCTACTGTGCTTTTGCTCACTGCCTTGTGAAATTGAGATCTAGTGCAAAAGTCATGGAGTTTTGATGCTTCACTTTGAATAGAAGCTTTGTTGTTTTGGCACCAGAAATGAAAAACCTAAGGAGAATTGTTAGTTTACAAAGTTGGATAGCACCGAAATGTTAAAGAAAGAAAGAAAGAAAAGGAGGAAAGTAAAAGTAAAGTGGAAAATACATGCTGTGAAATGCTGCAAATGAGGAATCATGGAGTTGTACCTTGTTTTGAGTACATGATGGAAGTTTTCATGTACTACATTTGGTTAACCTCAGAAATTTAGATGTGTTGTTCTCAACTTACATCATTCAGGTTATTCTTTATAAGATCATCTTAATGACCAATTAATTGATTGCAAAGCACTGGTAAAACTGTTGTGCATGGTCTATCTAGAAGTCATTAGAATTAGTAAGGTTTATGCTTTCATAAAGACCTTTCCAAAGCCCTTGACAAAGATTAACTGATTCAGATGAGTATATGTGTCGCTGGTTCTATAGCCAACAAATAAGAATTCATCTGTGAATTCATCTATGTTTTGAAGATTTAGAGAGCTAATATCAGAAATGGGATGAATTTTCAACATTGAGTACTTAGTAACTGTAGACAATAGCATAGAAAGCCACCTTAAAAGACTATCATAATTGCTTTCTATAAAAGAGGATGACAGACATAATAATTCAAAGGATGGATGAAAAGAGACATACAATTTTCTACATATGGGTGGATTTTCAAGGCATACCAATCCCAGAAATATACTTCCAAATAAACAAACAAATTCATACTTGGGTTAAGCTAGTCTTTTATGGTAACAAGAAGCAGTATATCACAGGAGTTAAGAGCAAAATTAAAGTAAAACAAACAAAATAACATTCAGTAGCAATAGTGCCATGTTTTGTGTTTGTTCAATCAATAAATTCTATTATGAGTCTACCATGTTCAGACACTATGCTAGGCATTTATGATGCAACAGTGAATTTTTAAAAAATCTCCTGCACCTTAAGAATGTATATTCCATTATGATACTGGGATAATTACCTAAACACTGAAAGTCAGTAATCTACTATATAAAATAGAAGTAATAAGAATACACAGTCTGGTGGTTGAAAATAAAATAGATTATTTCCTTGCCCATAGTCAATGATCAATGTTAACCAATCATAATTGTTGTTGCTACCATCATCAGCATCACTGGAATCCTAGATAAAAAATAATTATTACAGTTGTCCTCTATTATCATAAACAGCACACATGCTAATGATTAGATTTGTACAAAATGATTGAAAAGGATTTACATCTTGTTACAAAATGATTCTAAAGGACAAATATTATTAATTTTTTCTAGCATAGCACACATAAGACCATTTCTAAACATGATTTCTGGATGACTAATATAAAAGCTGACCCACATAAATTTATTAATGTTCTTTTGGAGTAGATGATATCAATAAAATTGTTTAAGAAGATAAATATATAGGGACATTTTTGAGATCAACTTTTTAGGTTGGTCAATCATTTGTTGCAGTTTGTCCCTTATTTTCCCAAAAGTAATTGTGTACTTTCAGAATTGAAACCCACCCACCATCCCCCATCCATTCAATTGTATATTTAAATCCTTCAAGAGGGGGCCTGGGTGGCTCAGTGGGTTAAAGCCTCTACCTTTGGCTCAGGTCATGATCCCAGGGTCTTGGGATCAGGCTCTCTGCTCAGCAGGGAGCCTGCTTCCTCCTCTCTCTGCCTGCCTCTCTGCCTACTTGTAATCTCTGCCTGTCAAATAAATAAATAAAATCTTTAAAAAAAATCCTTCAAGATACTTCCATTTTTAAATGTTCTATACTATCTTAGTAGAAGAATAGAAAAGTCATTAAAACACAGTTTTGTCCTTGAAATAGAAACAGTATAGTTGGGAATACAAGTATGTGCATGTATTTATATTGATTCAATTATATAACAGAAATTATTATTTCAAAAGCGTCTATTCTGCCACCAAATCCTAGATCTCCTTTGATGTGCCCATATCATCTACCTCAAGAGCCAGATAAATCACCCAACACAGCTTCCTGAATTTCAAGTTCTAGGTTGAGGCTAGTTTGCTTTTCCATATCTGCTTTGAGTCCTCTTCCTCATTGCTTCCTTTAAGACTAGTCTTATTATATGGCTTAATATCATAACTCCTTATTTTGTTTAAGTGTGATGTTTTCAATTTATTTTGGATTCTAAGGCCTGGGTCTGGTTTTGTACATTTTTATTTAATTCTGTGAGAGACTGGCTTTTTACCATACAGTGGGCCTGAGCACATTGTGCCATATACTCCAAGTATGCAAGGAAATGGAGAGTAAACAACAAAAATATGAAGGCCTAGGGAATTGCAGGGAATAGTTGATTCACATCTTGCATGAAAGTTAGGTTTTTGGACAGCACATGAAAAAAAGTTATACTTAATATGAGGCTAAAAGGAGATAGGCATTATACCAGAATGAGTTAAATACTCCAGATGTTTCACCAGCATTGGAACAGATTTAACAATAGATGAAAGAATCAGCTAGTAGTAATATTAACTGTGATAAAAAAATGACACCATCAATATCCCTGTGCCACACATCACTTAAGCAAATATTAATCCACATAATTTTCCAATAATCTTATGCAATAGTTACTCCACCAATTTTATAAATGAGGCAGTTTAGGCAAGAGTGATTATACGGAAGAGTGATAGTCTGCATGCAGGATATTAACCAGGTATATGGAGGCTTAAAATAAAAGCAAGGGAATTGCTGCTTTTAAAATATTATCATATTTATCTAAATCTCCCATAACTGGGACAGAGTTAAGTCCTGTGACTCTGTTAGTTAAGTGCAAGTGCTCTGGAGTAATATTTCCTAGGTACCTGCTTTAATTCTGCCAGTTGCTCTGGGGGATCTTAAGTTACTTGATCTCTCCTGTATTTCTCATCTGAAAGCATTATAAGAAATCAATTCATATAAAGTGGTTAAAATTATCCTTGGCAGTTAATAAGCATTCAGTAAATGATAACTGCCGTTGTTAACTAATATTTATTACAAGTACTTTTCCTATCTTCAAATGGTATGTTATTCTACTCTTTTTATGTCTCAAACTAAGATATTCCCACTTATTCCCTTCTCAAAAGAATGAAAATTCATTTCTGTCACAATGCACATCTTTTGCCTGTTTTGTACTCCTAATTTATTTATTGATTTATTATTTAGATAGTATCAGTTAACTTTAAATTAGGAGTCAAAAACTCACTTGTGTCCATGGAACAGGCCATGGAACAGGCCTTCTGTCCATGGAACTTGTGTCCATGGAACAGGCAATTAACTAGCCCTTTGGTCTTTCTTTGAGCTCCTGTCCTCTCTCATACCTTCCAGCCCTGAGATTGAAGGTGTGTGGATTTATGCTTGTCAGATTGGCTCTCATTTTTAACTGGACAATCTTGTATTCGTTCCACAGAAGCATCCATTAAACAGATCTCCATAGCCTTCTACCTTCCAGGAAATTGTTGAACACTTTTATTTGCTATGTTCCTTCTCCTATATTTTAGCTTATATACCTAAAAACTTACAGTTACATTTTAATTTTAATTTTTAATTGTTTTACTATAATTTACATTGATTCTGAAGAGGACATAAAGAAATGTGTGTGCTCACCTCTTATTCATACAGGTTTATCCTGGTCTTTCTACAATTCGTAGTGATACAAGAAAATGATCTATTAATTAGGGTAACATCAAAGCAGTGTTTAGAAGTAAATTCTGAGTTTTAAAATGTTTAAACTTTATTTCAAGGATTTTTTTCATATTTTCTATTTTACATATATAATGGGAAGTTTATAGGGTCTTACTTGAGGGAAGTCTTGGTTGTCAGGAGATATAGGGATATTTTAATGTAAGCAAGGGATAATATTACCACAGAGATGTAATTTAATATTTTTACTCACTTAAAAATGGCTTATACTCTTCTAAGTGTGTGCATATGTGTACACATATTTATGAGTATGTAGGAATGCATACGTGTGTATCTCTTAGTACATTTTATGATTCTATCACAGAAAACAAATATTCTAACAGAAAAAAAATAACTTTGGGATTTCTCATGTCAATTGTATGGGTTTTTTTGTATTTTATAGAAAACATCTTTATCTGTAATGCTTTGGACTATAAATGTCAGCTTATAACAAGACAACTATAAACAACCAAAGAAATCTGTATGTGTTTATACCAATGCATAGGTGATTTCAATCAGAAATATATGCCACAGTAAGAGATGGAGTTGGAAATATACCAGGTGGAGGAGAGGCAGAGGAAGTCAGTATGATCTTATTCTGTTGATATTTTACAATTAGAATTACCAATGATTTCCAACATTAAAATTAAGACTCATTTAAAATATAGTAATTTTAATATGATATTCCCTTGAAAATACTCTGCTATTCCTAAAGTATATGCATGGGGAAAAAAAATAGGAGTTAAGCACCTTAGTGTGAGAAGTATGTTTTTGTCATTTTTAATTGTAGGAAATAGAGAAGTGTTTTAATCAGCTGACTTCTAAATGGTGAGACCAAGGCCATCGGTCAAAACAAAACAGCCATGTCTCTAAAAGCAAATTAGATCCTTTAATAAACTACTTCTCAAAATGAATGTGGCTTATTTAATTCTAGAGAATGGAAGTATTAAACACAAACATTCCCATCTGTGTACATTTCCAACTATATCACAAAATAGATGTTTTTTGTATCTGTTCTTCAGTTTCCATTCTTTTGAGCAGTTTGCCTCCTGTTCTTAAGCATCCCAGAGTTAGTTGTTAAATTCTAGAGAGCAGTCTGTGTTTGAAAGATCTGAGAATTCTGAAGTTCACTCTTGGTATGGCTGATAATTTTCCCTCACTGATCTCTCTCTTGCATATCTCATTATGTTCCCCTGCTCATTTGGGAATGGATATAAAGAAGTGTAAAAGAGAAGAGTCATTACTGAACCAGTAGCCATTTGCAGCAATGCAGGGCACTTGTTTATAGCTGTCATCTTTCTTGTCTTTACACATCAACATATTTCTAAACTTTTAAAAATCAAATAATTCTTATTTATCCTTGATAAATAGTAAATAATTGAGTTTAGTCATTAACTTCTATTTCCTTTTTATTTATATATTTATTTATTTGAGAGAGGTTAGAGAGTGAATAAGTGAGGGCTGGGGGTAGACAGGCAGAGAGGCAGAGGGAGAGAATCTTCAAGCAGACTCCCCACTGAGCAGGGAGCTGGGTGGGGGGCTTAATTTCAAGACCCATGAGATCAGGACCTGAGTCAAACCAAGAGTTGGAGGCTTACTGACTAAGCTATCCAGGCACTCCAGCTTCTATTTCCTTTAACCACAGATTTGTGAAGTTTAAGGAAATAGCATCTCAAAGGTGTCCTTATATCCAAATAGTAGTTGAAAAGAAAGCTGAGTATTAACTATTCTTTGTAATGTCTTTGTACTAGGTCCATAATCATAACTTACATGCTATTGGCATTTTGTAAAAATTCAGGACAAATTTCTAGACCCTGGGAACTTCTGGGCTGCTGAAGTATAGGATTCATGGTCAGCAGGACACCAAAAAGCTGAGTTTGGTTTGGGCGACGTACTTTATTATACACTCTAACAACTCCACTTTAAAAATATATATTGTTAAATTAAAAATTAGGCAAAACAAGTGATGAAATGGTAAAGGATCTTTGCCGAAGGCAAATGCTCAACTGATAGCCATGCAGGCCCTCCTGGAAACACATTTTTTTAAAAAAAGTATTTGGCATCAATTAAAGAATGAATAAATGCAGGGGAACAATGGGAAAGCAAACAAAATTTTAAAAAAGGGAATTGCAATGAGTGATTCTTTGTGTTCATGAAGGTTCATTTTCCTTCTGAAAGTACTTTCCAAGCCACAAGACAGACATGATGTTGGTAAAACACAATAGGAAAATTTCAATTTCACCAGCTTTAGGAGTCAGAGGATAGACTCCAGGAGCACCATAGTGTCTGGAAAATAAGGTGAAGTCTTATAAAGGAGGCAGCTATGCAGTGGGGAAACCCCAAAATCTGAAACTCAATCCCAAAGCTTAGCTAGTTTCTGAACTGTATATGTGTGGGGAAGACTTCAGCAAGTCCAGTGGAAAGCAAGATCTGGGAAGTTGGAAACAGTGTGGACTGGAAATTTCATCTGCTGCCTAGTACAGAGGAAATATTTTGGAATTTGAGACCAGTCAAGGAGTCTACTTGTTAAAACAAACATTAACAATCTTTGATGTATTTATTGAGGGGATCCTGTAATTTTTAAACTTTATTCTATTAATATGGTATATCACATTTATTGATTTACACATGTTGAACCATTTTTGCAAACCAGGGATAACTCCCAGTTAATCATGATGTATGGTACTTTTTTTTTTTAAAGATCATTTATTTATTAGAGTGAGAGAAAGAGAGAGAGAAAGCACAAGCAAGGAGAGCAGCAGGCAGAAGGAGGGAGAGAAGCAGGCTCTCCACTGAGTAGGGACCCCAATGCGGGGCTCCATCTCAGGACCCTGGTATCATAACCTGAGCTGCAGATATATGCTTAATGGACTTAGCCACATCAGATAAATCCATGTTATCTGATTTGTTGGTGTTCCTAGTGGCCCCTTATGTTCCTTTGTATATTTGTGATGTGAATTATAATGTCTCCTTTTTCATTTCTAATTTTCCTTATTTGAGTTTTTTTCCTTGTTTAATGTAGCTAAAGTTTTGTCTTATACGTTTATCTTTTAAAAACCAAATCTTAGCTTTAATGATTTTTCTTCTATTATGTTTCTAGTCTCTATTTTATTTATTTCTGCTCTAATCTTTATTATATTTTTCCTGTTAACTTTGAACTTTTTCCTAATTTTCTAAATCCTTTATATATAAACTTAAGCTGATGATCTGATATCTTCTTTTATTAGTGTATACATAAATTTTGCTACAAATTTTCCTCTTAGAATTGCTTTTACTGCATCCTATAATGTTTGGAATGTTGTTTTAATTTCAGTAGTCTCAAGATTCCTTCTGAGTTTCTCTTTTATTTCTTCTTTGACCTACTGGTTTTTGAGGAATATGTTAATTTCATTGCATTTCTAGATACTTCTATTTTCTTCCTGTTATTGATTTCTAGTTTTGTACAATTATGTTTAGAAAAGACACTTGATATTCTTTCAATCTTGTATCTGTTAAGGCTTGTTTTGTGGTCCAACATTTGATCTCTCCAGGAGAATGTTCCCTGTGTGCTTGAGAAGAGTGTGTTTTCTGCTGGTGTTAGATTAAATATTCTGTATATGTCTGTTAGGTCCATTTGGTCTATAGTGTTATTCAGATCTGTTGTTTCCTTATTAATTTTGTTTGGGTGTTACATTTCATGTTGAAAGTGGGTTACTGAAGTCCCCTACTATTACTGTATTGTTGTCCAATTTTCCCTTCATTTCTGTTACTATTTGTTTTAGATATCTAGACGCTCTAATGTTAATTAACTACATATGTTTTTACAATTGTTATATCTTCTCTTTTTTATTTTTTTAAAGATTTTATTTATTTATTTATTTGACAGAGAGAGAGAGAGAGAGAGAGAGTGCGAGAGCGAGCACACAAGTAGGCAGAGAGGCAAGCAAAGAGGGGGAAGCAGGCTCCCTGCTAAGCAGAGAGCCTGATGCGGGGCTTGATCCCAGGATACTGAGATCATGACCTGAGACGAAGGCAGAGGCTTAACCCACTGAGCCACCCAGGTGCCCCTACAATTGTTATATCTTCTTGATGAACTCACCCCTTTGTTACTGTATGGTGACTTTGTCTTTTGTGTCCAGTTTCGACCAAACATCTATTTTATTTAATATACGTGTAGCCATTCTTGTTCTTTTTATTTTCATTTGTGTGAAATATCTCTCCATATCTTCACTTTTTGTCCATGTGTCCCTTAAGCTTATGGAGTCTCTTGTAGATGGCATTTAGTTTGATCTTGTTTTTTTGTTTAATTTTGTTTTGTCCATTATTGATAGGTAAAGACATATTATTGCCATTTTGTTAATTGTTTATTTGTGGGTTTTTTGTTTTGTTTTGCTTTGTATATGTGCTGCCAAAGTGAGCACTGTTTATTTGTATTTTCTAAGTTTCTTTCTTCCCTTCATCTGTTGCTGTCTTTGTGATTTTGTTTTTTTAGTATACAGTGTGTTTTAATTCTTTTCTCTTGACTGTTGTATATCCACCATAGGTTTTTTTCTTGTAATTACCATGAGGCTTTCATGAAATATTTTATAACATAGCAGTCTATTTTAAGCTTCTGACAAGTTATCCTTGATTGCATACAAAAATTCTAGCCTTTAACTTTTCCAACCCCCATATTTTATGCTATTGATATCAGACTTCACATAATTTTGTGTTATGCATCTATTATCAAATCACTTTAGCAAGTTATTATTAATATTATTGTTTAACTTTCACAAAACCATTACAGCATTAGCATATTCAACAATGACCAAATATTTACCTTTACCTTATAGATTTATGCTTTTATATGTTTTCCTGTTATTACTAGTGTCCTTCCTTTTCAATTTCAAGAAGTACCTTTAACATTTCTTATAAAGCAAGTAAGTCTAATGATGATGACCTCCCTTAGGCTTGTTTACCTGAAAATGTCTCTCTCCTTCATTTTGGAAAGACAGGGTGGTATTTTTTTTAAGATTTGTTTATTTATTTATTTGGAAGAGAGAGAGGGAGAGTTTGAGCAGGAAGAGCTGAAGGAGAGGGAGAGAGAATCTTCAGCAGACTCTTAGCTGAGTGCAGAGCCTGACAGGGGGCTCAATCTCGCAACCCTGAGATCATGACCTGAACCAAAATCAAGAGTTGAATGCTTAACCAATTGAGCCAACCAGGCACCATCAGGGTGGAATTTTTTAGAGCACTTTTAGTACATTATCTATTCCCTCTGTACCTGAAAAGTTTTTGCAAAAAAATAGCCTAATGGAAGTTCCTTATATATGATAAGTATTTTTTCTCTTGCTGTTTAAAAAGTTCTTTGTTTTTGATTTCTAATTGTATTGATCTTGCTCAGGGTCCTTTTAGTGTCCTGTATCTGGATGTGCATGTTTCTCTCAAGACTTAAGAAGTTTTCAGCTATTATTACCTTAAATAACCTTTTGGACCTTTTCTCTCTTTCTTCTCCATCTGGAAATTTATGAAATGAATGGAAATTTATGATATGAATTGTTTACTT
Source organism: Mellivora capensis (assembly GCA_004024625.1). Lineage (NCBI taxonomy): Eukaryota > Metazoa > Chordata > Mammalia > Carnivora > Mustelidae > Mellivora > Mellivora capensis. The sequence goes on from PISX010004288.1 coordinate 11,912, forward strand.
GATGTTGTCCCATAATTCATTTAGCCCTTTTTCACTTTTTCATTCTCTTTTTCTCCAGAATTATAGTCATGCTGAGTTAGAGTCAGCTTTGGTACTGCCCTGGGTCTGCAATATGGTCTACAATTGGCATACTGTTACTAGATGCTGGAGCAGGTATATATTCTGTCTGGTCCCTGGGTGGATGGAACTGTCTCCAGTACCTTGTTCAATAGAATTGCACTGGGACAATGGTCTATTTAGGGTCCACAGTTAAATCCTCAACCAACAGGCTTATTGCCAGGTATGAAGATGTTGTGGTTTCTGCCAGGTCCCTGGGAAAGCTTCTTCCAGGTCACCGTATAGGCTTCTAGGTGAACAGGACTTGCCTTGTACTGTGGCTAAGAGGGGCCTAAAACCAAGCCCTCATACTATTTCAGGTTCCAATACCACTACTGAGATCTGCAGACCTAGTTCTGAAGGTATAAATGCCCACGTCTTCTACTAGATCCCTTAGATGACTAGATTGCTCCCCAAAACTGGTTAGAGGGGCTGGAGCCAAGTATAGGACCCTTTATAGATCTCCTAGTGTGCAGATGTGAGCATTTCTTGTGGGCTCTCTGTGACAGCAGAGCTGCTTGTGGACTATGGCTGGTAAGGGGCCAGGTCTGATTACAGGGCTCTTTCAGAATTTGGGGGGATTAGACAGAAGTCTTTCTGCTAGGTCCTTTGGCCTGCAGTACTGCTATAGGCTGTGTCTGAGAGTGTCTGGCATGGGATAAGAGCCATTAGAGGATCTCTGGGCATGAGAGTGTCTTCCACTGGGATTTTCAACCTTCAGGATTCCTGACATATTGTGGTCATTAGAAGGCTGGAACAAAGTATAGATCATTTTTAGGATCTCCAGGGATACAGATGGAAGTGTCTCTTTTTAGGTCACTGTGCCAGCAGGATTGTTTTCCAGCTATGGCTGGGGTGGGCTTCAGTTTTGTTACAGGGTCCTTCAGGATTTATAGTTTGATTGAGCTTGGTAGAGCTCCTGAACCAAGAGCTCCTGAATCATGGCAGAGAGTCCTGGCCTGCTCCAGGGTTCCACTTTCCTACCTGTGTCCCATAGTTCCTCCAAAGACACTTTTGTCTGTGGATGGATGCCAAATTGTTGTTGAGAGGGAATAGGAGAGGGGGATGGATTATTATGCCATCTTGCTGATGTCACTCAAGAGGTTTACTTTAGGTTTAAGACATGCATAGGCTTAAAGTGACGGTAGGGCTGTGTATGGGGGGGTAGTAAGATATTCCATTCAAATTATTTCAGACAAAATATATTTTAAGTCAACAACTGTCATGAGAGACAAAAAGGTCATTATGTAATGAAAAAAGAATCAATTCAACAAGGAGATATAAATTATAAATATATATGAACTCATCATCAAAGCACCTAAATATAAAAAAAAATTGGCATATCTGAAGGGAGAAATAGACAGCAATACAGTAATAGAAGGAGACTTCAATACTCTGTTCTCTATAATGGATAAATCATCCAGATAGAAAATCAGTAAGGGAACAACAGTCTTGAATAACACTATAGAACAAATGAACCAACAGATTAATACATAAAAGTCCATATAATAGCAGCAGAATACTTGTTGTTTTCAAGTGCACACAGAATAGTCTCCAGGATATGCCACATGTTGGGTTGCAAAATACCTTAACAAAGTCTTAACAAAATTAACAAGACTGAAATCATTCCAGGTTTCTTTTCCAACACAGAAACTGAACACATACTCTTAACAACTATTGGGTCAGATAATAAATTAAGTTGGAAATCAGAAGATAATTTGAGACAAATGAAAATGAAAGCACAACATACTAAAACTTATGGAATGTGACAAAAGCAGTACAAGAAGGGAAAATTTTAAAATTGTTGAAATAAGAGGGTTTTTTTTTTGAAAAAATAGACAAACTTGAGCTAGACTAAGAAAAAAGAGAGAAATCTCAAATAAATAAAATCAGAAATGAAAGGAAGAGATATTGCAACTGATCCATAGAAATAAAAAGAATATAAAGGACTCTTATGAACAAATATACACCAACAAATGGGACAACTTAGAAGTGAATAAACTCCTAGAAGCATACAACCTACAAATTAGGAATAAAAAAGAAATTGAAAACCTGAACAAAGCAGTAACACATAAGGAGATTGAATCAGTAATGAAAAAATTCCCAAGGAAGAAAAGCCCAAGACTACATGGTTTCATGGTTAAATTATAACAGAAGAAGAATTAATACAAATTCTTAAACTCTTCCAAAAATATAAGAAGATGGAATACCTCAAATTCATCTATGAGGTCAACAACACCCTAATATCAAGGCCAAACAAAATAACCACAACAAAAGACTACAGACTGATATTTGAGATGAACATAGATGCAAAAGTTCTCAACAAAAGACTAGCAAACAGAATTCAAAATCACATTGAAAGAATCATATACCATGACTAAATAGGTTTATTCCTAGGTGGAAGGTTGGCTTAATATGTACAAATCAATCAATGTGATACAACAGAATAAAGGATAAAAATCATATGGTTATATCAATAAATGCAGAAAATTTTGACAAAATTCCATTTACTATTTCAAGATAAAAATGTTCAATAAATTAGCTATATTCAGAACTTACCTCATATAAGAAAGTAAAAAACCCATAACTAAGTCAATGGCAAAAACTGAAAAATTTCCTTTAAGATCCAGAACAAGACAAGATAACCACTCTTGGCTGTCCTATTTGATAAAGTACTAGAATATCAGACAAATTAAGAAAGAAAAGGTACTTAAATTAAAAAAAAGAATTAAAACTTTTATCTTTTGTCAGATGAGATGATCTGATACACAGAAAATAGTAGAGACTACACACACACACACACACGCTCTTTTTTTTTTAAAATATTTATTTATTTGACAGAGAGAGAGAGAGAGAGGAAGAGGAAGATGGGGAGTGGGAAAGGAAGAGGCAGGCTTCCCACTGAGTAGGGAGCCTGATGTGGGGCTCGATCCCAGGACAATGGGATCATGACCTGAGCCAAAGGCAGACACTCAACAACTGAGCCACCCAGGTGCCCCCACACAGACACTCTTAATGTGTGAATTCGTGAAGTTGCAAGATGTAGGATTGGCAAAAAAATCGATTACATTTCTATACTTTTCCATGCTCTAACCTATCCATGAAGAAATAAGGGAAAAAAATCCATTCACAATGGCATCAAAGAAACTAAAATATTTAGGAATTAATTTAACCAGAGATGAATGTACATGGAAAAATACACACATGTAACAAAGATTTTAGAAAGACAGAAATAAATGGAAAGATATCCTGTGTTCACAGCTTGGAAGAATTAATATTGTTAAAATGTCCATATTCCCCAAAGCAATCTATAGATTCAATACAACCTCTATCAAAATTCAATTGGTATTTTCTATAGAAATAGAAAAAAATAATTCTAAAATTCATTTGAAACAAAACAAAACAAAACAAAACACCGGACCAACCAAAGCAACTTTGAGCAAGAACAAAGCTGGAGCTATCACAACTCTCTGATTTCAAAAACATACTGAAAACATACAGTAAACAAAATAGCATGGTGCTGGCATAAAATCAGATATATAGATCAATGGAACAGAATAGAGAGCCCATAATAACTCAAAGAATGATGGTAACATGACAGTAGAATACAGGTGCTAGTTTAAAGTAACTCTCAGGTGCCAATTTTGGGAGAATTTGAGCATCAAAATAAATAATGATATTTGTTATTTATCACTGAATTAAGTAAGAACATATAAGATCACTTATATAAATAAATAAAGGAATAAATAAGTGGAGAAAAAAAAGAATGTTTCTCCTTGTAGTAAAACACTAAACACTGAACATAGGAGGTTCAATGAAGTTATAAAAACATCAATGGATGCTGTGAAATTATAGTGAGGAACACATTATTTAAGATTCTCAATATACCTTCCCCCTAAATATTTATTAACTAAAAGGGGATAAAAGTAACCATACAGGCAAAAACACTGATGGACATAATCTTAAATACTAAAATGCAGCACTGCAATCAACTCCTACTGTATGACTCTTAATATGATACACTGAGTAGCACACATCTTTTTCATGATATCCCTAATAAAAATGCATGTTACCTGGTTCTATCAAGATGAAACTTAGATTGAGAGATACACAAAATAGCTGGCCTATACTCCAAAAAACTTACAATGCAAGGCTAACGGGCTGTTCTAGATTAAGGCAAACCAAACAACTAAATGTAAAAAGTGATCTTCAAGAAAATTTTTTTTATCAGGGTGTAGTCGACACACAATGGTACACTAGTTACAGGTGTATGGCATAATGATTTGGCAAGTTTAAACATTATGCTGTGCTCATCAGAAGTGTACAATGCTCTTATAATATTACTGACCATATTTTTTTATGCCGTGCCTTCTAAAAAATGATCTTGAATTCAATCCATAACTGGAGGGAGTAAGTTACTTTTAATAATAATTATTATTAATCCCAATAAAAGGCATTATTGGAATATGTGATGGCTATTTGAACATGGATTGCAAGTTAAATAATAATATTATTTCAGTATTGTTTTGTGATGTTGATAACTGCTCAGGATGTAAGAAAATGTCCTTGTTCTCAAATAAGACACACTGAGTATTTATGGTTACGGGCCATACATAATATCTTTGCCTTATTCTTAAATGATTTATTTAGAATGATATGCACACATGTGTAAATATCTATGGATAGATAGACCCATAGAGCAAAAAGGAGAAAATACAAATAACGGATGGATCTGGTCCAGGAGTATATGAGAATTCCTGTAAGCTTCTGTGAAGTATTCTGTAAGTTTGAAATTATATCAAACTGAAAATTTCAAAATAGAAGTAAAGAACTGCTAAAGACAAAATTTATAAAAGAGGCGGGTTGATGAGATAATAGAGAAACACACAAGCAAGATCATGAAGATACCGTGTTCTCAGATGTCATGGTGATTCACAAGTGTGCATTTGACCACATTTCACAACTTTCATGTGTGTATCTTACACTTTTTAATGAATGACATACATATCATACACCAAAAAAATAGGGTATGAGAAAAATTTTAGATGAAGCAACTGTTAGATCCGTAATTTGAAGCTTCATTTTAATGACCTGTTTACCACAGCAAAGAGCCACAGTAGCATAAGATAAACTTAGAGGCTAACATAACATAATAAAAAATTAAAAAAATAAAAAATAAATAATTAAAAGAAGGGAGAACATAAGTAATTAATTTCAAATTACAGATTGTAGAAAAGAGTGACACTTCTGGCCAGATGCAGCAATATTCTGAGACCAGAAAAATTACTTCCCAGCACCCACAGATAGGAATTTTTTTTCCTGGGATGTTAGTCTCTGGATGACATGATTTTACATATTCAAATTTGTAATGTTGTTTTATTAGCTTACATTTTGTTTTCTGGTGCTTCTGTTTTGTTTGTAATCAGTAAAAAACTTCGTATTTGATTTTACATTCCTAGTTTATTAGGACTAGCTTCACTGAGCAGCTCACAGTAGTAGTGAAAGAGACTTTCACTCTATAATTCACCTAAACTGATAAAGATCCGAGAAGTTATTGGCTACTTTATATTACTGAAAATACTAGAGCAACAGCGAGTTGTTGCAAACTAGACATAAACCTGGAACTAATCTACTAATATCAAGATTTGAAACTGCTCATTTTTGAAACTTTGTGGGGAGCTGTTTTGGATATTGGCTCTATCGGGGGAAAGGTTTTCAGCAGTGACTCCCTGAGGAAACTTCATGGTTTTTTATGTCTGCTCTGTTTGTAGCTTATGAAAAAGTATTAATTTTCCAAAGTTTTGTGCTATGAGATTTACAGTAAACTTTTTTCATAATCTTGACTTTATTAACTGATATAATCAAAATAAAACAAGTCATTTTCCTTCCTTGCTGGTGAGATGGTCATTTGAATGTAAGGCATATAATACATATATTGATGGTTGGTTATTTTTCTAATAATTAAATCTAAATTGTAAAAGATTATCTTAGAACTAATTTGACTTTAGTGAAGATTAAAATATATTTTTCTCAAGATGCTTAACTCTTTTTTTTTTTAAGATTTTACTTATTTATTTGACAGACAGAGATCACAAGTAGGCAGAAAGGCAGGCAGAGGGAGGAAGGGAAGCAGGCTCCCTGCTGAGCAGAGAGCCAGACTGCAGGGCTCAATCCCAGGGTCCTGGGATCATGACCTGGGCCAAAGGCAGAGGCTTTAATCCACTGAGCCACCCAGGTGCCCCTCTAAACTCTTTTTAAATAGAGAGCTTTATCTGAAGGTAGCGGTGAGGAAGAAAGCAGACCTACCTTCCATATATAGGTACACAAAATAGTTGAAAGCAATTTTTTTTCCCATTCTGATTCTTATCATAATCAGGTTATTCCACCTGAATTAACATAGCTATTCATTTGGGGCCCATATAACTAAAAAAGAAGTTTGAAACTTACTATTGCCAGTAAGTGGCAATTTTCATCCAATGAACATTAAGCAAAATAATATAACTATATAAAAGTAAAATAAATATACAGGGTTGAAAGTTTATTTCAAATGTCCCATTAAATATTTCAGTGTTAAAATGTGAGCAGTTACCTTAAATCGTATTTTTAGATGATCTTTGCTAAGTATATTGTTCTTCCTTACAAACTGATACCTCTATACAAGGTAATGCATCCAACTTAAATTGCCAAGACAAAATTATTCATCAAACCCTATGCGGTTTGCTTTTTATTCCTTTTTTTTTTTTTCTTTCTTTTTTAGGTCTGAACTGGGATAAGAGAGAATAGAAAAAACTTTACATCTGGGACGCCTGGGTGGCTCAGTTGGTTAAGCAGCTGCCTTCGGCGGCTCAGGTCATGATCCCAGCATCCTGGGATCCAGTCCCACATCGGGCTCCTTGCTCGGCAGGGAGCCTGCTTCTCCCTCTGCCTCTGCCTGCCACTCTGTCTGCCTGTGCTTGCTCTCTCTCTCCTTCTCTCTCTGACAAATAAATAAATTTAAAAAAAATTAAAAAAAAAAAAAGAAAAAACTTTAGATCTCTTCTCACTTTTTATTTAAGAAAAAATATTAACTGTTGTAACTTTCATTTTAGAATTAACTAATAGAATCAACAGTTATCTTCATTATTATTTCAATAATAATTGGTTGAAAAATTATGTCCCATTGAGATTTACCTTATGTTTCTTCTTAATCTAGTACAACTAAGAGTCCCATGATGTTGTGAGCAATTGCACCTCAAGTATCAGTTAATACAATGACAATGTAATCAGGCCACTGGTCATACTCACTTAACAGCTGCACTGAGATTGCAACTAGGGCTCAAGAGATATATGTATTTTGGAATTATCCATGGGGCAAAACCTTACTGCTCTCCTTCCGCCCTCCTTTTCCCCTTCTTCCCTCCTCACCCTTCCTTCCTTTTCACCTTCTATATGGATATGATGCCCAATACATATGTGGAACTTTCAGTGCTGCTCACACTTGCCTTACTTATATGAATGAATAAAAAAAAAATCTTATTTAAATGAGGACATAAAGTTTTGGGGGGTAAGACACTTCAAAAATTATCAAAATCTTATTTTCAATTGATTCTGCAATTATTTTTAGGAAATTCTTAGAATAAAACCATCTTTATTTTGCACAAAATTTTACCCCCAGAAAAAGGCATGTCATCACTTTAATTTTATTAAAATAAAACATAAAAAATAAACAATAGTATTTGAGTAAGTACATTATGGTATATTTACATAAATATGTTATTAAAATATAGAATAATATCTGATTATATGGGAAATGTCTACATTTATTGGTAAATGTAAAATAAAGAAAAAAAAATAAGCCCAGATGCATTTGTGCATGTGCACACATTGTGTTCAACCGAACTTCTCCACTAGTATGTTAAATACATTAAATTCTTATAATATAATATAAATCATACATAGCTTTTTAAATTTATAGTCTAAATTCTAATAGCATGAGCTTCAATCAGCTTGAGTGGCAAATAGTCTAGAGTTTGCACAGTAGCCACCTCCTTTATTATGCTCTGTAGCAGTGCCTAAAAAATCAGGGAAAGATTCTCATATTTTCATTTATTATCAGAACTGCTTTTACAGTGGTGAATAATTTCCATGTTCATTACTCTTCATGTCCTTCCTTGCTGATGCTGGTCCTGATGCATAAGGGTTGTCATCTTTGCAGGAACCAACCACCTTTATCTAACTACTCACTACAATGACCTGTAGTCACTGCCAGTGCAATTATCATTTACCTCTAAAACACCTGCAGTTAACTGCTCTTCTCCCACTTGATGCGTTATTTCTCAGACAGTTTCCCATTACTTATCCCCTAGTACAAAACACATTTTTCCCCCAGAACGCTGCTTTACAAATCATGGGTTATGAAACATTAATATGTGTGGAATACATTTTGTTGCTTATCATTAGAAAACTTTAATTGAAATATAAAAGTATCAAATTGAAAATAGCATATCAGAGTGAATTAAGAGTTAAGATTATTTTGTGCAGCTTTTGCATGTTAAGCTGTTTTTTTCTCCGAAGGAAAAAATCAAACCATGGAATAAAAATAATAGTAATAATTCACATTTACAGACCATTTTATATTGATGTTTTTGTGTAATTATGACAAATCTATGTGTTAGGACTTTATTAGGACCATTTTGTCCTCTAAAGAAACAGAAATAAAGACACTTTAAATAATTTGCCCCAGGTCACAGTTGTAGTTGTTGACAGATCTGGGAATCAAGTCAGTCCCAGATCAATGTTTCTGGGCTCTAACAGCAGCCTCATTGTCCCCAAATTCTATGTGACAGTAAAAAATTTTGACAGGTACAGCGACAGAGAATCAGTCTATCCTATATACCTGGAAGACTGTAGCCACTTTCAGAAGTCAGCCTAACTGAGTCCCATTTCTGATCTAGATAAGTTGTACTACACAAATACACATGGATAATGAGTTGAATTATAATATGTTAACAATGTCTCTAAACTGTGGAATTTTCTTTTTCTTTTAAGTTTTTCATAATCCTTAACTTTCCTAAAATTAATATTTGTGAGCAATTAAAACATAAATGAAGGAATCACAGTGCTCAGAATATGACGGCAACAAAGGGTCTTGATATTTACTCGATTATAGTAAGGAAAACCTGCAAACATAGTGGCAATCATTTTGGTTAGCAAGATCCCTTCCAGCCATCCTAGACTAGTTTCCAACACATTATGAAAAAAAAAAAAAAAACAACTTACTTGAAGTAGTGCTGTATAAATTTGAGATCTAGACAGATCCTATAATGATGCTGATTGACATCAGAGTATCAGATAGCTTTGTCATTTCAAGTCATCATCATGTCAGAAACAGTCTACCACTAAAATGACTGCACTGAGTGACAAATGACAAAACCTCCTCCTTAGGTTGTGACATGGAAAATATGTAGTTAATAATTTGAGAAACATTTATTAGGACCTCCTGTCTGTCAGGTATAGCTTTAAATGCAGAAGAGTTTTGCCTAACTTACCTCTCAATGGTTAATAGACAAGCTTGTTGTTGCTCAAGATGAAGCCATATTTTAAATAATTAAATATGTAAGAATAGCTCAATAATATTTTGCCAATAAACATCATAAATGTCTAAAATATTCCAAGTATAAATAACAAGGAAAAAGAGAAAAAATATAGAAACATCAAAATAGTAAAATGAGAAATATGTTATCAATGATTATATTATGAAGAAAATGGAATAAAGTACTGAGAGTAGGGATAGTAAAAAAGCATACCAGTTGCATTCTACTCCTACTTATTCATTCACTATCCCTTATTTTATCTAAATGTGTGATAACTTCCATTACTACTCTATGCCCTTATTTTTATCATATTTTCATCATATATCATATATGATATTTTATATCATAATATATAGAGGTATAGGCACTTCTCTAATAATAATGTTTTATATTTATCTACTTTTTTTAGGAGTTGGTATAGCCACTTCATAAAAAATAATGTTTTTCTACTTAATAATAGTCCTGAGACTATTTTTTTGAAGTTCAGAGTAAATTTGTGCCCTGTGATTGGGGACCACCATTAACTTGGGAGTCTGGTTAAAGGCACTCAAAAAGAGCAAAACATCTTAAGGGGCAACTGGTGGAATCAGGTGGTCACAGGCACAGGCCTAAGCCCACAGACCCAGGACAGCCACCTCTAGCAACCACCTGTGCCAGAGAGAGTATGGCAGTGGATTCTCCAGTTCCTGGTCCCAGAGGCCCTAGGGTTACTCGGCCTGCACTGCTGTTCAGCCGGGAGCATTCCCAATCCTGCATGAGGGAGTCTGGTGGGAGGTCTCTAGAACCACACCCTTTTACACTCTGCACTCACTGCATGACTCCCCACCAGTGCCTGAGAGTGGTCCATGCAGGTGCTAGGTGGCGGTCTCTAGGATGGGCCAAGACTCTGGACCCTCCCAGCCCAGACTTGAAGGAACTCAGTGAGATGTCTAGTCAGGATCTCTTGGCAGGCAGCAACCTGCAAAACCCTAAGGTCTGAACCCCAGACAGCAGTCTTGGTAAAGGCAGCCACCGGAAGCGGGCTCCCTGGACCTATATCATTCACAGTTTTAGTAGCATGGGGGTGCAGAGAAAAGCAGGTGTTTCAGGTGACCGCTGAGGTGGTGGCTGGGGATGGGGACTGCCTGTGGAAGGTTGCAAGGCTTAGTGGAGTTTACAGAGAGGGAGTCTGTGTGTTCTGGACCAACCAGAGGGGAGCAGACTGAGGCTTCTCTCTGAGAGGGAGGTCTGGGTGCAGTTTGCTTTCCACTAAACCTCCGAAAAGCAAAAAGCAAAAAGCCACAAAAAGCCACCAAAGAACAAAAACTTCCAGAGAACAAAAGCCTGAAAAACCGGTTTCCACAGAGCCCAGTCACTTGATAGGGAGCAGGAGGACTCAACCCAAACAAGATTGACTGAAAAACAATGCAGCAGTCCCCTCCCCCAGAAAGCCAGCCAAAAGAAAGAGAGGACTACCACCACAGGGTCCCCATAAAACTATAAAACCCTAATATTAGGGGAAAACAATATATTAAGCTCCCAGTATTGGCCTAAAACCTGTATATTTCATAGATAAACTTTTATTTTTAATTCATTCTCACTATTCTTATTCTTTTTAATGTTTTTAAGCTATTTAATATTACAATTAGAGGTTTAATACAACATATTCCATAATAACCTTTTAAGTTGAACTTTTTTCATACATATATCTGTATTTTTCTTTTTCTTTTCTATTTTTTTTAATATACATATAGGTATTAGTTTCAAGGTAATCCTCTTTTCCTAATCAATACTACCCCAATATATATAAACCAGTTTTAATCTCCCTTTATCTCTGGAAAGTTGAGTCCTTTAACAAAGATATCAAGATACACCCAGGAAGAAACAAAATAACCTTTTTCGCCCACATCAAGGATTTATAACCACCCTCTTCATCTTTTTCCTCTGTCAATGTTTCTGTGTATTTGTTTTTGCTCTGGTATTATATAAATCTTATCCTTGGGGTTCATTTTGGCTGCGTTCTTTTTTTTCTTGTCATTTACTTCTGTCCATCTTTTTGTTTGTCTGTTTTTGTTTGAATACCTTTTAAATCTTACCTTTGGGGGTCGTTCTGGCTGGGTCTTCTCTTGTTTGTTTGTTTGTTTGTTTACCCCCTGTCTCTTTCTCTCTCTCTTTTTTTCTTTTTCCTTTCTTTCTTTTTTTTTTTTTAATCTCTACTTCCAAGATTTTATTTATTTATTTGCGAGAGAATGAGTGAGAGAGAGCATGAGAGAGGAGAAGGTCAGAGGGAGAAGCAGACTCCCCAAGGAGCTGGGAGCCCAATGCGGGACTCGATCCTGGAAGTCCGGGATCATGACCTGAGCCGAAGGCAGTCGCTCAACCACCTGAGCCACCCAGGCGCCCCTCTTTTTCCTTTCTTTTTGGTGGGGACATCCGATTGCTCAGAAGCATTCCATGGTTGACATTGCATGGATAGTGATTGATATATTCAGCTACATATCCCCTCAACCACCTCTCACCAAAATGACTAGGAGCAGGAAGACCCAACAGAGGAAAAATTCAGAGATTGTGCCCTCTCCATCAGAGCTATTGGATATGGAAATAAACAGTATGTCAGAAAGGGAATTCAGGCTAACAATTATCCAGGCAATGGCTAGGTTGGAAAAAACCATTAGTGACAACATAGGATCGATTAGGGCAGAAGTGAAAGCCACCTAGGAAAAAGTTAAAAATGCTACCAATGAGATCCAATCTAATCTAAATACTCTAACAGCTAGGGTAACCTAGGAAGAAGATAGAATTAGTGACCTAGAGGGCAAACTGATAGAGAAAAAGGATCAGGAAGAGGCATGGAAGAAACAGCTTAGAAGCAATGAAAACAGAATTAGAGAAACAAAAGATGCCATGAAACATTCCAAAGTCAGAATTATTGGGGTCCCTGAGGGGAAGGAGAAAGAAAGACTAGAAGATATAGTTGAACAAATACTCCATGAAAAATTTCCCAAGCTGGGGAATGGAACCAGCGTTTGTGTCCTAGAAGTAGAAAGCATACCCCCCAAGATCAATGAATCTAGAAAGACCTCGGGGCACTTGACTGTAAAACTGACAAATCATAATTTTAGACAAGAGCTCTTGAGAGCAGCTGGGGAAGAGATTCCTTACCTACAGAGGAAGGTCCATTAGAATAATGTCAGACCTGTCTACAGAAACCTGAAAAGCCAGAAAGGGCAGGCAAGATGTATTCAGGGCACTAAATGAGAAGAACATGCAGCCAAGAATAATTTATCCAGCAAGGTTGACATTCAAAATGGATGGAGAGATAAAGAGCTTCCAAGACTGGCAAGGTTTAAAAGAGTATGTGACCACCAAGCCAGCACTACAAGAAATATTAAGGGAGGGTTCTATAAAAGAAGGAAGAACCCAAGAGTGTCATAGAACAGAAATTTATAGAGACAATCTATAGAAACAAGGACTTCACAGGCAACATCATGTCAATAAAAATGTATCTTTTTCAATGTGAACAGCCTAAACGCTCCCATAAAATGGCACAGGGTTGCAGATTGGATAAAATGACAGGACCTGTCCATTTGTTGTCTACAAAAGACCCATTTGGAACCTAAGGAAGCATCCAGACTGAAATGAATGCATTCCTGGAAACCTATAAACTTCCAAAACTGAATCAGGAAGAAATTGACAACCTGAATAGACCAATATCTAGTAACAAGATGAAGCAGTGATCACAAACCTTCCAAAAAACAAGAGCCCAGGACCTGACAGATTCCCTAGAGAATTCCACCGAACATTCAAAGAAGAAATAATAACTATTCTCCTGAAGCTGTTTCAAAAAATTGAAACAGAAGGAAAACTTCCAGACTCTTTTTATGAAGTCAGCTTTACCCTGGTTCCCAAATCTTGCAAAGACCCAAACAAAAAGGAGAATTTCAGACAGATATCCATGATAAATATGGATGCCAAGATTCTTAACAAGATCCTAGCTAATAGGATCCAACAATACATTAAAAGATTATCTACCATGACCAGATGGGATTTATCCCTGGAATGCAAGGGTGATTCAACATTCACAAATCAATCAATATGATAGAACAAATCAATAAGAGAAGAGAGAAGAACCACATGGTCCTCTCAATTGATGCAGAAAAAAGCATTTGACAAGATACAGCATTTGTTCCTGATTAAAATGATTCAAAGTATAGGGATAGAGGTAATATTCGTCAACTTCATAAAATCTATCTATGAAAAACCCACAGCGAATATCATCCTCAGTGGGGAAAAGCTGATAGCCTTCCCTTTGAGATCAGGAACATGATAAGGATGTCCACTCTTGCCACTCTTGTTCAAGATAGTACTAGAAGTCCTAGCAACAGCAATCAGACAACAATAAGAAATAAAATGTATTCAAATTAGCAAAGAAGAAGTCAAACTCTCTCTCTTTGCAGATGACATGATACTTTATATGGAAAACCCAAAAGTCTCCACCCCCAGACTACTAGAACTCATACAGCAGTTGAGTAATGTGGCAGGATACAAAATCCATGTGCAGAAATCAGTTGCTTTCTTATACACTAACAATGAAAATATAGAAAGGGAAATTAGAGAATTGATTCCTTTTACTATAGCACCAAGAACCATAAGATACATGGGAGTAAACCTAACCAAAGAGATAAATGATCTGTACTCAAAGAAATACAGAACACTCATGAAAGAAACTGAAGAAGACCCAAAAAGATGGAAGAGCATTCCATGCTCATGGATCTGAAGAATAAACGTTATGAAAATGTCTATACTGCCTAGAACAATCTGTACTTTCAACACCATCCTGATCAAAATTCGACCAGCATTTTTCAAAGAGCTAGAACAAACAATCCTAAAATTTATATGGAACCAGAAGAGATCCAGAATTGCTAAGGAAATGTTGAAAGAAAAACAAAACTGGGGTCATCACGTTGCCTGATTTCAAGCTTTACTACAAAGCTGTGATCACTAAGACAGCATGGTACTGGCACAAAAACAGACACATAGACCAGTGGAACAGAGTAGAGAGCCCAGATATGGACCTTCAACTCTATGGTTAAATAATCTTCAACAAAGCAGGAAAAAATATACAGTGGATAAAAGACAGTCTCTTCAATAAATGGTCTGGGAAAATTGGACAGCTATGTGTAGAAGAATGAAACTCAACCATTCTCTTACACCATACACAAATATAAACTTGAAATGGATGAAGACCTCAATGTGGGGCAGGGATCTATCAAAATCCTAGAGGAGAACATAGGAAATAACCTCTTCGACATCAGCCACAGCAACTTCTTTAAACCATGTCTTCAAAGGCAAAGGAAACAAAAGTGAAAATGAACTTTTGGGACTTCATCAGGATCAAAAGCTTCTGCACAGCAAATGAAACAGTCAACAAAACAAAGAGGCAACCCACAGAATGGGAGAAGGTATTCGCAAATAACACTACAGACAAAAGACTGATATCCAAGACCTATAAGGAACTCCTGAAACTCAACACACACAAAACAGATAATCACATCAAAAAATGGGCAGAAGACACAGACATTTCTCCAAAGAAGACATACAAATGGTTAACAGACACATGAGCAAATGTTCACTGTCATTAGCCATCAGAGAGATTAAAATCAAAACCACACTGAGATACCATTTTACACCAGTTAGAATGGCCAAAATTAACAAGACAATAAATAAGTGTTGGAGAGGATGTGGAGAAAGAGGAACCCTCTTACACTGTTGGTGCACCAATGCAAGTTGGTGCAGCTACTTTGGAAAACAGTGTGGAGATTCCTTAAGAAATTAAAAATAGAGTTACCCCATGACCCTGCAATTGCAATACTGGTTATTTATCCCAAAGATACTGATGAGTGAAAAGGAGGACCATCTGTACCCCAATTTTCATAGCAGCAATGGCCACAGTTGCTAAACTGTGGAAAGAACCAAGATGCCCTTCAACAGATGAATGGATAAAGAAGATATGGACCCTATATACAATGGAGTATTTTGCCTCCATCAGAAAGGATGAATACCCAACTTTTATGTCAATATGGATTAATGCCTGATAGCTTTTATAAAGTCTATGAAAGCAAACCTACTGAGAGGCAATAGTAAAACAAATAAACTTTGAAATAATATTAAAAATACTTTAAAGTTTCCAAATATGTTAGGAAAAAAATCATATGATGATTAAAGTGATTTTCAAAAGCAGAGAAGTTTCATTTGAAATGATCATGAGTTTGTTTTGGAATAGATTACCTCAGGAAGTTCTATAAAATTTTACTACAAGGTTCATAGAGCTCAAAAAACAATACAGAAAAGGTAGAACATCTGATCCAAAGTGTTTGTTTTTGTAAGGAAAGCCTTAAAAAATAGATATTTGTATAGTATCTTGTGTTCTATAGAAAGCAATTTAGAAAAAAAAATTCTAAAAGCTAGTCCTTCAAAAAAGAAAAATGATTAACTGTATAAACATTAGTTTTAATAGTGAAACAAAACAGTATGTGTTTTGAATGATACATTTGTTAATGACAGAGAAATTTCACTAGCTAATCCATTATCCCTCTTGTCTGAATAGCCATTCATTGATGAATTAAATAAAATTGATGTTATAGTGAATTAATTTTTGTGGTGCAGATGTTTGTAGTAAAATTTATGTGAATAGTGAATTAAAAGGAATTAAGGCTCTATTCTAGAAAACAACATTATATTTACTAATCTTAAACTCAGATCTTTTGCAATAAAGGTACACAAGGAAAAAATTATGTAAACGATGCCTCAGAAAACAACATTCATGAAATGAATATATAAATGGACCATTCATATGTGCTGTACATACTCAGGAAGTATTTTGTTTTTATTCAATTTAAAATGAAAAAGAAAGCTCTTGTCTTACCTACTCTATTGAAACTTATCATTTGCCTGATTATAGTGGTGATGGATTATTTAACACCAGCCTCACAACTCTGGCACATTCCAGCCTTACCTTAGCAACATTCATAATGAGGGATAATTAAGATAATATTGGAAAGTGCCTCCAACACGACAACCCACAGCTTTAAGTTATCTTACTTAATCAATGCACCAGCAAGGGAACAGAGGCTGTATAATGTCACCTGATTCAGAAATTTCCATGCAGTTGTGATAAATCATCCTTCTCTTTCTAAAACATTACCTCGTTAGTTAGCAGCTAAAATGGTCCCAAAGTTAACACCTTACACTCAATTCTGTAGCCTTCCTTGGGGAATTCATTTCATTGACTTCAGTTATGATTGAGTAGAGGACTATTGATTCAGACCCTAAAGGCTTAAGGTAATAACTTTACACAGACCTTATAACTAATTTCATTGTCCCAATTCATTACAATTCACTCAACCTTTGTAATAAGGCTAATTCATAGAATACTATACAATGGACATCGATTTTATGCTGACCAGTATTCAAAGCTATAGCTCTAGATGTGGTTTTGCATTTCTCTTGGAGGTCTCTATATTGATGTAAAGTCTGTGTCAAATCAACATTACACATTTATGGAGACTTTTGGCAAGCCATCTCAACCATGGACAGTCTATATCTGAGATCAGTTAAGACAGAGATTTCAGTCTGTTTTATATAGAATAGCTATATATTGATTAAACAACCTAAACCAAAAATGTTTAGATATAAACCTAGAAACAATGTAAAACTCAAACAAATCTGAAGTAATTTATTCAAGGCCTTTTATTTTTTATTTTTATTTATTTTTTAAATTTAATTTAATTTAATTTTTTTCAGTGTTCCAAGATTCATTGTTTATGCACCACATTCAGTGCTCCATGCAATACATGCCCTCCTTAATACCAACCACCAGGGTCAACCAACCCCCCATCTCCCAACCCTCCAAAATCCTCAGTTTGTTTCTCAGAGTTCAGAGTCTCATGGTTTGTCTCCCTCTCTGATTTCCCCCAATTCACTTCAAGGCCTTTTAGATAAAATAAAATGCAAATGATAACAAGATATAACTTTACCCCAAATTTTGCTCATTCTGGTTAAGTCTAAGTCTCATTGACTAAATGTTTGGAAGATGTCCCATTTCAGCAATAAGAATGTTGCTGGGAAAAGAAATCCCAATCTTATCATTAATATCAACATCCAATAACTTTTTAAAAACTTTCTTATTATGCTAAAATAGTAAATAAACCCCAAATTTCAGGGGCTTAACAAAACACTTGCATATTTCTTGCTTTTGCTTCCTGCGTTCTGAGGCCTGCCTAGTAGTCTACCTCCAATTTTGTTTCCCTAAGAAAACAATACAATTAGATTATTTAAAATAATTTGAAGCACTTGTACATGGGACTTCTTTTTTTCAATCTTCCCAATAAACTTTCCATCACCTTAAAAACTTTCTCTTGTTTTCTTCTTCCAGGCTATAATCGTTTACTTAGAATACATGCAGGTTGTGAATAAAATGAAATGGACCTATTTACCACTCATCTGCCATTAATTTCCTGCCACTGGAGAGTGGCCATTTATAAAGCTACAATTTTCTAAATAATCAGCACTATTCTTCCTGGAGTTGCCAAAAGCAGCCCTTTGAATTCAAAGACCATCGAACAAAATCTTGCTTAGCTGTGAAAATAAGCCTGAGGATGCTCCACCAAGCATATAGCCAACTAGCTAAATCATTTACTATAATCCACGACAAGGAAGATTTTAAATAGAAAAGCAACTGAGTTGGAAACTTTTCCTTATGAGCGATAGTAGCAGCAAGGCAAGGGCAAATAAATGAAAGATGTATGCACACTAGTTCATAGAACCAAAGCAGTGAGGACATTGTGATGTGTTACATTGTACCAGTAGTGCTCAATTTTAATGGGTGTATATTGGAATATTGCCTGAAAATACTATTATTATCCAAAAGCTACTTGTGTGTTACTTCACTAGTAATAAAAATTATTGATATCATCGAAAATGACAGCATAAATAGTAATGTATGCACTGAAATGCCGAAGCATGAAGCTTTCTCACTTGAGCAAGCTTGCCATAAAATTGATACAAAACTGATTTTTCATAGTTGACAGATTATTTAAAGAAGTAAAAGTACATTTCCATTTTCAATAAATTTTGCATATAAACATCATGATATACCCAGGAAGTACAAGTAATAACGATCATGTGGTTGGTAAAATAAATCTTATTGTAATACATCTATACTTACACACATACATATATAAGTTTTTAGTCACCTTTGCTACCTTGACAGCGTTATTTGTAAATTAAAAAGCAGAAAGTATGACAAGCAAAAGAACAAAAGATCATTAAAAGTGATACAGTCACTTTTGGAATGGCAATATAAAACAGTGACTAAAAATTGTAATCAGAAAGGTTATGTTTGAAATCACAGGTTTTCCACTAACTAGGAGCTATTTCATGTAAATTATTCCAAGCCTCAGAGGTTTTATCTGATAATGGGTTACTAATATCTTATTCATTATGTGTGAATATTCAATAAAATACTACACATTTAAAGCCAGAACATTGTTTGATGAAGTCGGTGGTATTTATAATAGAATAGTATGGCAGGATGGCTACTCAACTGGAAGTCAATAAATGGTCTATCACAACTAGAACATTAACTCAATGTCTTGGCTTTTTCACTTATTTCCAAATCTTCCATTCTGCTTACATATAAACTGAGAAAAGAGAGATGGTGGATAAGAATATTCATTCATTCATTCATTCATTCAATCAATCATTCATTCATTCATTCACTCATTCTTTCATTTTTTTTATTCATTCAGATTCTCTGAATACTTCTTACAAGCTATGCATAAGGCACAATGGATACAAAGGTAAATAAAGCAGAGTCTCCCTCTCCAGACATTGACTGTCTAGTGGGAAATTAGAGAGCAAACAGAACAAGTGTCATACAGCAGGGCAACATTCTTTACAGAATGCAGCTGGTACATAGAAAAGAAATGAACTAAACCCACCAGGAAAAGTCAGAGCTTGCTTGATCCATTTGTACTGATCATAAGAAAAAATTTTAATATAGTTTCAGAAGACAGATATTGAATTACTTTTGAGAAGAAAGAATAAATACAAAGCCAGGGTGAGTGAATGACTCTGTGAATTAACAGGGCAATAATGAGCTCAGTACTACAATTGCTGATGTGAGCAAGTCCAGTTTAGTTGAAGGTTTTATCTAAGGAGGCAATGTGGGAAGTTTTATTACAGTTTCTGGATATGAGCTTCAAGCTGAAGTTTGGATAACTGAATAAAATGTTTGAATGCATGATAAAATCACAGCTAAGACTTATGGGAGCAAAGAAGAGGCGATTATAGTGGGTGACAGTATTCTCCACCCCGGCAATCTTTTGGAAGGGTTCTGGGGTTTTTACCAAATAGTCAAAAAGACAAAATGGCCATTTTTTCAATGTTTGGAAGAGAAGCAATTCAAAAAAATAAGCGCAAAGCAAGTAGGCTAAATTTACCTACCGTACCATCCACTGGGCAGATGAACAGCATTATGCTTCCAGGTCATAGTGCATACCTGGAAAAGGGGAAATAAGAAAGACAGGTGCATTCTATAAGTGCTGACATGGCTATCGATAACTGAGAACATCAAGGAAAATTATAAAGTCACAGCTCTGTTTTTTGAATTTCTTAACTCTAGAATTTCTTGTAGACAACCACTAACTTTATCTCTTCCTCAATCATGAACTAAAATAATTTACTTTATCTCAAAAATAATACATTTAAGATAAGAGGTGGACAAAGTAGTTGTATTATTCAGCTTTCCATCTTTTAGGAATTTATAAGCTGTAACTTTATAAATCTCTTCTGAATAAGCTCTTGTTTAAAGTCCAGTTTGTCACTTTTTCTTTATTCACTTTATCAGCTACAAATCTAAATCAAGGCAAAGATTCTCCCCATAGTCTGAGATCCCAATTACCACACATTCTCTCATCCGAATTGAACATGATTATGATGCTTAGCAATCTTAGTAATTATCATGCAAGAGGGAAGGTGAATTATTCTGAGATGATCCTGAGAAAGGATGAAAATTTGTAACACATTTGTCTTATGACATTCTGAGAATTATAAAATATCAGAACTATTTTTTTCGAACCTTAGAAATAGGAAGGTTATGATTTTGAAATACAAGGAATTGTCTCTTCTTTCAAGCATGTGATACTGCAGCATCATGGTGATTAAGCAAATCATTGGAAAACTATAAACCCCACATTTTAAATACCACACATCATAGAAGATTTCTCTGACATTGGCTGAGGCAAGATCTTTCTAGATAAGTTTCCTGAGGCAAGGGAAATAAAAGCAAAAATAAACTATTGGGACTACATCAAAATAAAAAGCTTCTGCACAGCAAAGGCAACAATCAACAAAACTAAAAGTCAACATACTGAATGGAGGAAGCTATTTGCAAATGACATATCTCATAAAGGTTTAGCATCTAAAATGTATACAACTCAACACCAACAACCCCCCCCCAAAAAAAAACAATTAAAAATCGGCAGAAGACTTGAAGAGACATTTTGCCAAAGAAGACATACAGATGTCCAACAGACACATGAAAAGATGCTCAACCTTAGTAATCATCAGGGACATGTAAATCAAAACCTCAATGAGATACCACCTCACACATGTCAGAATGGCTAAAATAAAAAACATAGGAAACGGGGCACCTGGGTGGCTCAGTGGGTTAAAGCCTCTGCCTTCAGCTCAGGTCATAATCCCAGGGTCTGGGATCGAGCCCTGCATCAGGCTCTCTGCTCATCAGGGAGCCTGCTTCCCTTCCTCTCTCTCTCTCTGCCTGCCTCTATCCCTGCTTGTGATCTCTGTCTGTCAAATAAATAAATAAAGTCTTTAAAAAAAAACATAGGAAACAACAAATGTTGGCAAGGATGTGCAGGAAAAGGAACCCTCATGCATTGTTGATAGGAATCTGGATGCAGGAAATTGGTGCAAGGAAACTGGTGCAGCCTCCTTGAAAAAGAGTATGGAATTTCCTCAAAAAAATTAAAAATGTAATGACCATATGATCCAGTAATACCACTACTGGGAATTTACCTAAAGAATATGAAACTACTAATTCAAAAAGATATATGCACTTATATGTATACTGTAGCATTATTGAAATAGCTAAGATATGGAAGCAACCCATGTGCCATTGATAGATGAGTGGGTAAAGAAGTGATATGTGTGTGTGTGTGTGTGTGTGTGTGTGGGTGTATGTTCCATATTCCATTATATATATATGGATGACATGGATAGAGTTAGAGACTATTATGCTAAGTAAAATAAGAATAAGTCAGTCAGAAAAAGATAAATACCATATGATTTCACTAATGTGTGGAATTTAAGAAGCAAAACAAAGAAGCATAGGAAAAAGAGAGAGAGGGAAACCAAGAAATAGACTCTTAATGATAAAGAACAAAGTAATGGTTACCAGAGGGCAGTAAGGTGGGTGAATGGGTAAAATAGGTGATGGGGATTAAGAGTGCATTTGTGATGAGCACTCGGTGTTGCATCGATTGTTGAATCACTATATTGTGCATCTGAAACTAATATGACACTGTATGTTAACTATACTAGAATTAATAATATAAAATAAAATAGCTTTAAAAACATGTATTTCAAATCCCCTCCTATGGAGTCAATAGGAACAGGTGGAGAATGTATCTTTTGTGGAGGTGGAAATGTTATTTTCAAGGCATAGAAATATTAATTTAGATTAGGAATTTTCAAGGCATTGAAATTTTAATTTAGATTAGGAGTTAGGAATTTAGATTAGGAATTAATCTCCAGATGCAGGGAAAAAGGTGGAATGAAAACAAGAGAGACTATAAAAATAAATTTTCAAAAAGGAAACTACAAAGATCAGTTACCATAGTTCAGTATATATATTTTTATAACTTACAGATGGAGGCAATTAATATACTATATATTCCTATTTTTTCAATTATGTAACAGATTATGGAGCTTTTATTTAAATGTGGGTAGACAGTGTATGTGTGATGACAAGAGTCTGAATTCTGGTGATGAAGACATAGGTTTTTAACCACAGCTCTGTATTACCCATGGTTTCTAATGTTTTATTCTATCTTATTCAACAACTTGGGAACATCAAATTCTTCTATCTTTAACATATGACAATTATAATGACATAGGTAAATTATTTGTCTACAAAACAAAGATTTTAGGCCCCTATAAAAAAGACAGTACTGGAGGATATACAAAAATTGGTTTTCCAACGATAGAAAAGAAATTTTAAATATTGGCTCTAAGTTCACTTTAGGATTAGAAGTAGACAGCTCAGAAAGATTGTAGCTGTTTCTACATATCTGAGACTGGATAACATTAAGGGACTTTTGCATTCTCCAAAACAATAACTTTATTTCCTTAGTTCCTTATGTCTCTATACATATTGAATGACTTACTTCACAGAGAGATAGGCTCTTTTCTTTTTTCTTTTCTTTTCTTTCCTTTTTTTCTCTTCTTTCTTTTCTTTTCTTTTCTTCTTTCCTTTCCTTTTATTTTTCTATTCCTTTTCTTTTTCCTTTTCCTTTTCCATTTCCATTTTCTTTTCTGGATTTAGCCAGGGTTGTGGCTTTTTATTTTCCATTTCTAGGACATTGTTAACTAAGTCCAGATACCCGGACTCTCCTAACAAATTTCCCAAGGGAGAAATTCAGAAGCAGCAGCAACCTGAGAGAGTGTCAAGTCCCATCGCTCATTTACGTGAGCAAACTTCTGGCTGCAGCACACAACAAATGTAAAGCAAATGAGTAAATATATACAGAAATGAAATAGCCACACCAAGCAAAGCATAGCCTCTTGCCCCCAATTTCATGGGGAAAAGCTCCCCCTGATTTCATTTGGTAGCTTGGTTGTAATGTTATGCGGCTGCTGCACATGGCTAGCTGCTGCTTGTAAGTTGCTCTCTGCCTCCTGACTGGGGGTGCCACAGAAAGGTGGCGCATGCTAGCTGATATTTGCTGTTTTAGGTTTTTGCTCAACTGTGTATCCCTGTAATGGAGCACTTTTGCTATGGGGTGAAAATACATTTTCAATGTGTTCTCTGTGCTTTTTAACTGAATTCCCATCACATGGTAAAATATATAATATACAGAGATATATTGTATTTTAAAAGAAATATATTGATACCCTAATATTCAGAGAATTTTTTAAACTGCACATTTCAATATTATCCATCAGTTAAAGTCATTTGGAAACATGAATTAATCTGGTTTGCTGGTCAGGGGGAAGTGGCAAGTTTTCTGGGTAAGTTAGTGATAAAGTCTGAGGAACTTTAAGGGTATGTTTGTAAAATAGTATTGAAAGGGTTTGAGATATATTTTTCCTTAATTCACCAGACCACCACTGAAATTACCAATGATTTACAAAATAAGGAATATTCACTACAATGTAGGGAAGAATAGTGTTCAAAAATCAGAAACTGATTACTTTCTTATGGAAAACTGTGTATAACTGAGTGTCAAAATAAGAGCCCATTGACAATCTTTCTGTATTTGGAAAAGCAATAGTAAGCCAAGGATGAGAAGGGAGACTTTGGACAGAATTTCAGTAATATTTCTTACCTTGGCACAAAAGAAAAGAAAGAATGTGTTCTATGAAATGTGTTAGCTAACATGCAACTAAATGTTATCTGCCCTTCACAGTATTTAGAGTCTCCAGACTTAGAAAATAAAAACAACGGAAGTCCAATTAATTTGAATTTCAGATAAGCAGCCATTAAAGTTTTTAGTATGTACTAAATATATGTGGGACATACTTATACTAAAAATGTTTGCCATTTATCTGAATTCAAGTTGAAGTGGAAGTTCTGTATTTCACCCAGCAACACTAAATTATGTGAAAGCCTATTCTGGGAGTTTTCCTTTAAGTTAACAGTTGGCTCAATATTTCTTAGAAAACCATGACTGGAGTTATTAGAAAATTCCTAGATTCCATCTCAGCACACTATTTCTTCCTTTCTGAGGTGATATTCAGTACTGGGATTGCCTCTGGCGTCTTCTGCTCCAGCTGCTGGATCTCTGAGACATTCATGGAAATTCATAGGGAATAAATAATTTCCCTTTGAATTTTATCCATAATCAAAAGATTCAGGCAAGGACACAAGAGTCTCTGAATCCTGAACTAGCCTAGGCATCATTCTCTAAGGATGAATTCAGAGAAAATACCAGACATTAACAGAAACTGTAGTTCAAAGGAATAAACTGCATTTAATTACTGCCAAAATGTCATCCCATGAAATAGATTTTCTTAAAAAATAGATCATAGATTCCAAAAAGGCTAAAATGTCTTTCCAGTGAGATTTAAATTGATATTAAATTTTAACATAGAATAAGGTAATCATGAGTAGATTCTAAATCCAAAAAAGAAGTCATGAAGACAACAAAATACTTTTAAAGCAATAAAACAGTAAATAATAGAGTAGATGTTGCAGAAAAGTAAATTAATGGAATAAAATTAACTTAAAACACCTTTGCATTATTCAGAGAAAAAAGTAAAGAATTAAAAATGAAGAATGGAGATAGAGAAATAGAAAATACACTGAGGCAATTTAATCAATTATTAATGGGAATTCTACAGGTAGAAAACAAAACAGACAAAACATGTAGATAACAAGGAGAGGCACAAATATATCTTTAGGTAAAATGATATTACTATAAAACTAAAAAGCCCAAGTGAATTAACAGATTAAAATACATAATATTTCTGTGCACAATTTTAATATTCTTTATAAATGTGGAAAAGTAATGGGTAAATATATATATTTTAGTTTAAAATAAAATATGTGACATTGTAAAAAATATGTGACTACATAATAATGAGTTTATACTTATAATGAGTTCCTATTTATTTAAATATATGAGAACTCAAAATGCAGTAAAAATCAGCTCATTTTTTTTTTAGCCCTAAACATCACTTTTTTTAAAATTTAATTAAATTCCAGTTAGTTAATATACAGTGTATCATTAGGCTCAGGCATAGAATGTAGTGATTTATCACTTACATACAACTACCAGGGCTCAACTTTCACTCAATATAAAAAATTTTTAAAAAAAGAACATTAAATAATTCAAAAGAGAATAAATATAAATGACCATTTAATCAAGTATAAACTAGACTTAGCTCACTCATATTTACTCATTATTTAAGATTTTTATTCATTTATTTAACAGACAGAGATCACAAAGTAGGCAGAGGCAAGCAGAGAGAGAGGAAGAAGCAGGCCCCTGCTGAACAGAGAGCCAGACCCGGGGCTCAACCCGAGGACCCTGAGATCTTGACCCAAGCCGAAGGCAGAGGCTTAACCCACTGAGCCACCCAGATGCCCCTTTACTCATTCTTTATATATTTATTTCTTATTTTTTACTCACTTTTCATACATTTATTTATCTCAACAACCTCATGATTAGTTAATATTATCTACTTTTGGGGTGCCTGGGTGGCTCAGTGGGTTAAAGCCTCTGCCTTCGGCTCGGGTCATGATCCCAGGGTCTTGGGATCGAGCCCCACATCAGGCTCTCTGCTCAGCAGGGAGCCTGCTTCCTCCTCTCTCTCTGCCTGCCTCTCTGTCTCTCTGCCTACTTGTGATCTCTGTCAAATAAATAAAATCTTAAAATATATATATATATTATCTACTTTTAACAGTTGAAGAAACTGATCAAGCTAAGGTATACAGAAGTTAAACTCACAGAACTAATTTGTGGAGGAACTGGGTTTCAATTACTATCAATGCATCTCAGTGTCCTTTCTCTTACTAATGTGTACACTACTTCCTGTACATTTACTTTCACAATTAACTAAGTGGACAATATTTTTTCCTGTTTTTTACATAAATGGTCCATAATGTAATGGGTAGAACTTGGAGTATACCAGAAACAGCAAAAACTAAAAAGTATTTTTTTTCACTGTAGTATAAAGGGAGTGATTTAGTAATACATATCATGATCTTTTAATGCTTATAATTTTTGATCAGGTAATTTCCTTTCTATAACTGATACTAAAGTAATAATAGTAGTAGACTCCTAAGATATTGATGCAGTTTTTAATTACACTTATTAAATGATATTGAAATTTGGGATATTTAATAAATGTTCAATAATAAGATAGTGCTTAAATAAACGATGATACATTAGTAGAATGGTCAAGTACCCAGATATTATTGTGGTAGACAGAATTATGAAACCTCCCCCAAGATTTCCTGCCCTAAGCCTGAGAACAGTGAACAAGGTGCAATATTGCAACCATGATTATGTTAGGTTACTTGGCAAAGGAGTGTTACACCTATTATTAAGGTAATAAATCATATGGCCTCTAGTTAATTAAATGGGATATTATGTAGGCTTGATGTAATCACAGGAGTCCTGTAAAGCAGTTTTCTTGTTTGTTTGTTTTTTTTAGATGATTGTCCAGGGGAAATACAGAGGAAGAGAAAGGTCTGTGGTGCCATTACTGGCTTTGAATGTGGAGATGGGCAAGAGCAAAGCAGAAGAATGTTCTCTAAAAGCTGAGAACAATCTCAGACAGTCAGCAAGAAAACAGGTACTCTTCCTATGTCTGCAAAGAGTGAATTCTGTGCAACTCTGGAATGACTTGGTAAGTGGATTCTTACACAAGGCCCCCGATCAGAGCCTCACCTGACGAACACTTCAATTTCATTCTTGTGAAACCCTCAACGAACAGCACAGTTGAATCTGCTCAGACTTCTAATTTATAAAACTGTGAGCTAATAAGTGGGTGCTGTTTTAAGCTGTTAAATTTGTGGTAATTTGTTATGTAGTGACAGAAAACTACTAGAATTAATAATTATGATTTTAATGAAACTTAATATAGTAGTTTGATATGTCATATATCATGAAAAAATAAAAATGCAAATATAAATACATAACTCAAACTAGCCCAAACATTAATAGGAAACATTAATGTTGCTTAACTATGAGAAATAAAACTTAACAGTTAATTAATTTAAATATACATTGCATTATAATTGTATTCATTGTTCCTGTTTTCAATAATGCATATGGATATACTCATAATTAGAAAAAATACCTCACACAGGAACAAGATAACTAATCTTACATATTGTTCACATTAAGCAATTAATTCAGGCATAGATACACATACAAAAGACTATAAGGACATATAAGGAAATATTCACATGGATAATAACTGGTTCTTAAGATTAAGAGTACATCTCTGTTTCATCATTATAAGTACATGGGGCATTACCCTCTAATAATACCAGAAATTTTAGAGACTTTATTTGTTACTAAGGATAAAATAGTTACATGGTCTCTGAAAATTGAGAATGCTCTTTCCTTTTTTTCAGCAAGTCACTTCCTTCCTTCTTCCCTCCCTCTCTTCCTTCCTTCTCTTTCATTACATTATACTGGAGATTTCAGTTTGTTGAGGTAGAAAGATCAAACTATTTCTGTCTTTGCTTTATGATCTGAAATTGAATATATCAGCTGCTTTATGCTCTCTGCATATAGGTGGATTCCTTCAACTATCTGAACAATCTCAGAGTCTTATTATAGTTCACTCAGTTGTGGCAGCAAAAGACAGGAGGGTTTTATCAGGTTATAGTTAAGCATGAACAGGTAACCATTCCAGAGAGGACATGTCCCCAAAATTATATTGCCCAAAAAAGACTGACAGACATTGATATCCAATAAAAACATTTCTTTGCACTATTTGTATGTTAATAGATGTGTTTTTACATTTTTACTCAAATTATGCAGAGAACTATTTAACAAACAAGCAAGCAGTCATAATTTCTGAAGTGAGGTTTGTGTAGATACTACAATCCTTGTATACTGCAGACACACAGCCTCTCACTCAAAAGGGAATGCACTGTGATAGGTCAGTATTTAAGAGTATAGGTTCTGGAGCTAAAATGACTGTTTTCAAATCCTGGCTCTGCCACTTTATGGGCTTGTAGCTACATTCTTTCTCAGTTTTTTCATCTTGAAAATGGGACTAATGGTAGTATCTACCTCATTTTGGTTTCAGGTTTAAATGAAATAATCTATGTACAATATTACAGACAGTCTCTGGCAAATTGCAAGTACTCAATAAACATTAGCAATATGATAACTGCTTACTAATATTGGTCAAGTAGTTTAATGTCATCAGTTACCACAAGAGGGAAAATATTGTATTGGGTTTCTCCAGCCTCAGATATGAAATTATTATTGTTATTCTCCTGTTAATCATCTTACATGCAGTATTAAATTTTAAAAGTAAAATTAAAAAGTTATTACTCTTTATTTTGTCATTTACCTTCAAGTCACCTTATCTGGTTAAAGTTATTTTATTAGGAAAAATGCAAATTATTAATTTAGATAACTCCACACTTTTCTGGGTTAGGGTTAGGGCTGTTATTTTCCATTGATGTTGCAAACAAACAGTGGAATATTTTTACTCTGTAGGAAACATCCTGGTAAAAATACTTGTGATTAAGACTTATTTTAGATTAGGATTTCAGGGAAGCTTTCTCTGAGAATGTGATTTTTGAGCTAAAGGCCAAATAAACGTTATTGGTGAAAAGAATGAGAAGGTGGAGATGGGTAAAGGAAGGGATTTTTCATTTCATTTCTTTTCATTAGTTATTTTAAAATGTTGGTGTGTGGTTATCTCAAAGTTCTTTTATTTCTTTTCAAACACATTTAGACAGCAATAATTGCTGTTTGCCATCTAATGAAGAATTCCATCTAAATCAGATTACAAAAGGTGGTGTCACATCAAACTCTCTTTGTGAGAATGTGTTATCTGTCTTTATTTCCTATCACATTGCTGCTGATTTGCAGGAATTATTTTAGCCCCTGCTCTCTTGCATATCATCAGTTGCTATAATCTAAGTGGGGTTGTTATTTATTTGCCCAATTAATGATGCAGAAGACAGTTCCTTAACACTTTGTCTATTTCAGGAGACAGATGAACTATTTACACTTTGCTATGTAGTTCTTATTTTTTTAAGGGGGTATAATTACTTTTTTAATTAGTAGATTACATGAAACCAATTTTAAATGTCAATTGCTATAACTCAAAAAGTTTATTTTCTATTTTTACAACTATTATTAGTATATATAGTACAGTTTGTTGAATATTGCCTTTATTCATAATTCATGGAAATGTGTATTAGTGAGGTATGCAAGAATATACCACACAAAATTTTTTGAAAATGTGTCCCTTCAATTACTTTATACCATATTCATGCTAATAATATTATCACCAGAGAATTTTGCAATATAATAAACATTTTTATTTTATATATGTGATCGCTATATATTTGTCTGAAATAGGTTTACCAACATTTGTAATCATGTTCAAATATTTGGAAGAGTTTTCTAATCAAACATGGTTATGTATTTAGAGGAAGAATATCACTAATACAGACTTTAGTCCTGATTTCCAGATATGTAAATCCATCTGTCCACCTGACATTTTTACCTGGATGTCCCATAACTCAAACTCAACGTATCCAAAAATAAGATCTTAATTTACTATGCCAAATCTGTTTCTCATTTAATATTAACACTATGATGATTTACATGAATTACCTCCATGTCAGCCAACTAGAAAGCCCCTTTCTCCTTACATCATATTTAACAGTGACCCAGTTTCCCTGATATCACCACTGTAACTTATCTCTTACTCAGTCTCACTTAGTTCCAGCATCCACTGTTTTTTTAAAGGAATATTACACTAGCTTTCTAACTAACTTCTAAAGATTTCTAATTTATTATTTTCCACAGGATTGCAAGTAACTTTTCTGTAATATACCTTGTCAGGTTTTTTTCTGTGAAGGACTTCCGTATCCGCCCCCCCCCATTTAAACTATAGGCTATAAAATTACCCTTCTTTAACATTTATTCAGTCTTCCAAGGTCTGGAACTTGACTGCTTCTCAAGGTTTCTCTTTTACCTCACTCCTATTGTGACCCTATGAATGCAGCCATATTGAACAAAATTCTCTGAAAATATCCCAGATCCCTGACTCTGCTTGTTTACCTAAATGTCCTCCAGCTCTCCTTTTCATTTTCCTAAAAATACCTTTTTATCTCTGAGGCTGTGCTTAAAAAAAGTTTTCTTGCTTACTCCTAACACCCTATTAGCTACCAGAAAGAAAGGTACTCTTTTCTCTTTTGTACTCACATGCATACTGGTCATTCTGTAAGCTTGAGTACTTTAGTAAATTCACTCTGGGTGGTGAAGACATAAACCACTCCAGCCCTCTAGAGAGTGTTCCTTCTGTTCCTTTCATGGAGTTCCCTCCCTAGCCTCAGTGGTTTCTTCACACAGATGTGCTAATCAGCACTGAGCTAGAACAGGAAAGGACCCTCTGCAGGCATCTCTAAATTCTCCTTGTTCAGCTTTCTCCCTCCTGGCACTCTGCCTTGATAATTCTACCCTCTTTAATTTCCCCAGAAAAATTAAATAGTGAATCTGTCTCTGTGCAGGTAGTTCACTAGTCTTTTGTGTTTTCTTAGTCCTGACAACCTCCCACATAATCCCTGACCCAGTGTGCAGCTTGAAAACTCTGCAAGTAGGAAGCTGAGACAGTTGTGAGGCTCACGTCATTTATTTACTACCCTTCTTTCAGGGATCATTGTCCGGTACTGCCTGTTGTCCAATTAAAACAATTTTTCATTTACCTATTTTGGTGTTGTTTGGGGAACCTAAATTTGACACCCATCACTAGAAGATCTCCCTGGAAGCATGTCCACTTGGTGTTTGTTCCCTTTAAGCGCTTTCTGAGTTCTTTAACTACCCAAGGCAAGACTCTAAGAAGTGAAGTAGAATGATTTTTGTAAAGCAAAACAATGTTCAGCCATCTTAGGGCTCTGAAAAGCCACAAAACAGAACAAAATAGTAGTTTAGTATTCACTTGTGAAAAAGGGTCCTGGTAAATGATTTTTGCTCCAAGTTGGAAGTCCGTCAAGGGCTATATGTCAGGAGTGAGGCAACCAACCCTGATGTAGAAAAGGTCTTATTAAAAAAACAGCCCAGGAGTGGGTCAGTCCATCTGATTGGTTATTTTGCTTTGTTCCACTATATCTACTTTCCAGCGCAAAAAGTGAACCTTGTCTAGGAGAAGATAGCCTCATCCAGAGGCTCTACAATGTTTCTTACACAATGTACAGAATCCAATAAAATAATCATCAAGTGTACAAAGAAAGAGGACCAAGAAAATATTATTTAAAAAAATATGCACATATAGATAAGCACAAAGAAATTATATGGGGTTATTTGCATTTTCAGGCATGGGTTCTAAAATAGTTATGATTGATATATTCAAGGAAATAGATAAGAAGTTACAGAATTTAACCAGAGAATTCAAATA
Organism: Mellivora capensis; assembly: GCA_004024625.1. Taxonomy (NCBI): domain Eukaryota; kingdom Metazoa; phylum Chordata; class Mammalia; order Carnivora; family Mustelidae; genus Mellivora; species Mellivora capensis. The sequence continues at coordinate 43,966 of PISX010004288.1, forward strand.
AACATCAAATGGAAATTATAGAAGTACAAATTCAAAAATTAAAATTAAAAACTCAATAGATTAATTCAACCACATATGGAACAGAGAAGAAAGAGCACTAGTAATCTGGGAAATGTTCAAGTTGGAACATTGAGAGCTAAAAAAAAAAAAAGTATAAAATAGAGAATAAGAGACTTTGAAATAGTAAAAATGTCTAACGAACAAGTAACTAAAGTCTTAGAGATGAAGAGAGTATATAGCACAAAAGCAACCAAAGTGGTGATATATCTGGCCACCTAACCATCTGTGTTTTTATTTACTTAAGAATATCTAGGTATATGCACTTTTTGTTATATGTTCATATATTATCCATTAAAAATTAGTTATATAAAGTGAAAAATTTAAGAATAAAGATCTGAGTCCTCAGATAAACAGTATATTCTAGGAACTGAGCTGGATAGAGAAAAATAAATGCATATCCAGAATATTCTAGTTGTGTGGGATAGAGTTATTTTATGGTTGGACTGGGAATACTCTATCTTTATCTCTGGGGACCTCAGGACTTCTGACTTAGACTCTTGGCCTGATAAGAGCAGTGGGGTTTATGACATGCTGTTTAAAGTCTGAAACTCCCCTGGTAACCTCCAGGGCCAGTTTGTTTACTGATGATTTTCACCCAGCATAATCGGTTAGACAGCGTGGCTTGACCAGAGAGGCATAAAAGACTCCACTGGGAACTTCTGCCCTGAGCTTTCCTGAAGCCAAGATTCATTGAACAGATTTTGGTGATCCAAACTGGAGAAGTGAGTCCATGTGTGAATAAGCACCCTATTAAGCTTGCATCTGGATGTTTCTAAAACCTCTGATGACGGTCCGCACTCTCTATTGCTGTGTCTTACTGTTTGTCTTTAAGACCTTTGGTTTGTACTTTCTATGGATTCTCCTGAGTCCTTTCAAATATCTGAACTTGTGAAATTTTTGTAATAAAGTATAAGACATTAAAAAGAAAGAAAAAAATCATCAAAACTACCAGTGAGAACAGAAGGACCAAATTTGACTGAGAGCTATCCCAGAAACTATAGAAATTAGAAGTTGAATATTGTTTTTAATATGATGAAAATTATTTTTTCAGAGAATTTTATAGAAGCAAATTGTTTTTTAGGTATCAAGTAAAATGAAGACTTTTTCAAATGCAGAGAAAAAAGTAATTTACTCCACATTTAGTATAATAAATATTATAGACTTTTCAGAAAAAATAAATCCAGGAAAACACATCAATCAGAGGAAAAAATGGCAAATACACTCTATTTTATATATCAACACACCCAACTATCAACTGTAAAAATGAATATTTTTACTTTGGAATATGAAAAATGTCATGATGAAAGCAAAGTTATACACAATACTAAAGTTCACTATTAGAAAGCAGTAAAAAAAAAAAACCTTTAAAAATTCTTTAAAAAATAATATGTAAACATATTTGTTAAAAATGTAATGTAAATTGGGGCACCTGGGTGGCTCAGTCTGCTAGGCAGCTGCCTTCACCTCAGATCATGATCCCAGGCCCTGCAAAACGCTCCCTGCTCTGTGGAGAGCCTGTTTCTCCCTCTCCCTCTGCCTGCTGCTCTGCTACTTGTGCTCTTTCTCTCTGTCAAATAAGTAAAATCCTTAAAATAAAAGTAATGTCATTATTAATAGAGGCATTATTAATATAATTTGTAAAATGTTTTGCTCTTTTTATAAAACTTACAAAATAGGTAAATGATGACTAGATGAATTGATCCAAGTATAGTAAAAATACTTATATTTGTAAAATATAGTACACTTATTCATTAGTATACATATGCAATATTTTTGTTTCATTTCTGTTTGCCTGCTACCTTTATTTGTTTATATTTCAATCTTTCTTCTTATAATCTAAGCATGTTTTTAATAAGCAATATATGTTTGATTCTGTTTTTTATCCAGAATGATAATATTTTATTTTAATTGGAATATTTAGTCCATTTACAGTTACTACTACTGTTTATATATTTATATAACGCTAGTTTCTATCTAAAGATAGGCAAATGTCAGATATTAAATAGAGGTAAATTTTTGAGAAAGAATTCCCTTACCCTGGCCATTGGTGTATGAATTGAAACAAAACTTTTAGAGGCAATTTGATATTTTGTAGAAAATTCATAGATGCTCATACCAAAAAATCCAGAAATCCCTTTTAAGAATAACATCCTAGCAAAATGTTAACGTATATACACAGGAAAAAAGTAAGCAATATATTTGTTTCAGCATTGCTTCTTTAGAAAAAAGTGTAAATAATGTTAATAACCATCAAATCAGAAGGAATAAATAGATTATGATATAATTTGGAGTACCTCTGTTCTTCTGGAAACAATTTTCAACAACAGCAGAACTGAATATGGATCCTGCTAATCCTATTTGTAATACACCAACCGTTCTCCAAAACTTTTTGCCATACTTATACACAAATTTTGTAGGATACCAGTCTAAAGTGTGTGGCTGCAATTAGAAATTACTATTTCTCTTTCCTTATGTGTCCACTCATCTCTCTAAACCAGAAAAATGCTGTGTAGGTCATGCTCTTCACTTAAGTGCTTATCTTCCAAATTGCCCTGGACATCCACTAACCCCTAAGCGCACCCATATTTTCCTATTTGTAATGCTGAATCCCCCTTATTTTATTTTAAAAAAGAACTAGACAAGATAAATGAGCATCATGAAACCAGAGAGACAAAATTAGTACTGCTCATATTTTAAGTCTGTGGTATGTAGAAGTAGGGGTTAAAGAAATACAGAACATAATGGAGTTTACTCTCTTTAGACCTCAATTTTCCCTTTCCTAGGAAATTCTCATGGATGATTATATTCTCCTTCTCTTTTCCATCCTTGGGTTCATTTTACTGATGTCTAGCGTTTGAAGACAGCTGAAACTAAAGATCAAGGGTGAGGAGTAACAGGAGAAAGTTGGCCCTTTTCCTCCGTTTTTACCCTGTAATCCTTATTTTACTAACGCAGAAACAGACATTGACCAAAGCTGGAGGTTTAAAAAAAAGGGGGTGGGGAGAAGAAGAAGAAGATAGGGAGGGGAATGGAGGTGAGTGTGCACAGTAAACAGTTGTATTTTGACATAGAGAAGGAACATGACATGGAAAAAAGGTAGAAATTTACAAGTGCAAGGGAAGATAAAGAATTCTAATTGCCTTTGCTTGTTCTGATCCCAGTTTTTTTTGTGTTTCTATTCAGAGTCATTTCTATACTCACCACTTGCTAATTTGTGATGAATTTTTGCTATTTTCAATATTTCTGAATCACCTTCTAGTAATAAAGGTCCTTCTTTTCTACTAACATATATTATAAAATATGATCCATAAAAATATTTTCCAACAGAGAGAAAAAGAAACTGAAATGATTTCATTTGGAAGAAGATTGTGGTGAAAATAGGGTGATGTGACTTCTGGTCCTATTTCATTTTATGAATTAAATACTTTACCAATGATGTACTTGTAAGGCATAGAAAGTCTGCCAAACAGTCTTTTTGTTCATCTGGGTCACTTCCTGATACTAAATGCTATCTCTAAACTCTAAAACAAGAAAAAAATGCAGACATGTCTGGACCACAGATCAGTTAAATCGATTTGAAAACAGTTGTTATTTTTAGATATAATTCTCCATTTTTCATTTTACCTGGGTTTACAGTGTATAGTATTTTTTTTAGAAGGGATGCTGAAAATACTTCCAAATTCTGGTTCTGGTATTGGTGGTTTAGATCCAGCTGCATTACTTAAGACAAGTTATTTAATCTTTTTATACTTTGATATCATTTATTTTAAAACAGAAAGTTTGGACTTGACTATTATAAAGTTACTTCAAAACCACTCTGCCTTTTCTTGTTTCATCTAACATGGTTTCGTGCTTGAACCCACCTCCATTTTAGATATTTGAGGTTATATTAAATTTAGTAATTCTTTATGTTTACTTCAATATTTGAGTTTAAAAATAATTGATCGCATGAATACATTATTTAAATAGTAAAACCATTTTCAACTCATAAATATTTATTTTTATAGAAGTATAGGTCTGAAAAGATTCCATTATTTTCTTCACTAATGTATTCCATGAGTTCCAAGCATCCAAGAAGTGAAAATACTAATTTGTCTGAAAAGATCAGAATGTAGGCAGAGAAGCATTCTGAAAAATCAAATTTTGTAACCCTAGCGTGTTGTACTATCAATTTGATCATCTATTAAGCAATGTATTTGGGATTTAAACACAGGAATTTCTAGGAGTAGGATGAATAAAATGTGATATTCAAGAAACAGAAGAGAAGTTTTCATTGTCTAAATGATTTGGACACAGACCTCTAGTTTAATAGCTTTGGATTTCCTTCATTGCAAAATTATGTCGCATCTCTGTAATTTTCCTTTTTGGCATAGAGGACAGGTGCTCTACAGATGGAGAAACAGTTGTGGTTTTATGGGACCTCCTCTCCTAAGCACATTAGTATTTGTCACTCACAGGGGTCCCGTTTCTAAGAATGACAAATGCCCTCATGCACACTTACTGTTAAAAAAGACCTTTGCATCTGGGAAGGAGAGAAGACTTGTTTACCTTTATTGAATGTGGGATTAGGAGTGAAGGGAGTTTCCTGGCACAGTCTAGATATTGATTATGTAACAAAGTGGTTTCTTGATCGCATATGCTTATAGGAAAGAGGCTATGGTTGCAACATATAACAGTTTTGAGTCGGGAAAAAGCACTCCCATTCCTGCCCACTCTACCTCAATACACACAAACAAAAGGAGAGAATTATGCCACATCAACAGATGAGAGGTCTCTGGTGATAATAAAAAAAGTAATAAGGTGTTTTTGAAAATGGTGAGAAATATTGAAATGAAATACATAGTTCCATTTATCTGTCTACAAGACCACTTTGCAGAACAAGCTTTGTTATCTTTCAATGAACTAGGTCAATAACAGTTTATAAAAGCCCATGGGTAGCAGTAGGTGTAGAATAATTACAACAAAGCACTCCTCAGTGGTACAGTTGCCTAAGTACCATAGACGAATGAAGGGATTTGATTAGTGCCCTTTGTGTCCATCACCCATAACCCTCTCTGGGTCATTGAAACTTTTTGTAAACCTATTTGGTAAAGCCTATGCTATCGATGGTAGGATTATCAGAATGATAACATCTTGCTAACAAAGTTTTAATTTGGAGCTCATATTTTGCATTACATTTTGTATATAACAATTTCATTTTCAAATGGGAGATAAATTTAAAGTATTAGATATTAATAGCATTTTAAAAATTATGATGTGCTAACTGGTACTCTAAAACTCTGGTTATTCTACAGGAAAATCATGCTGAAGCAAAACCTGTCTCTTAGAAAAGAGCAAACACTAATAGTTTTGATTAATAAACATTTTACAATGCACCTTTGTTTTCATGGTAATATCTTTCATCTTAAAAAAAAACATTGAATTTAAGTTGTTGCAGGAGAAATTTAGAAAAAAATTGTGCTCATATTAGTTATGAAATTAAAGAATTAGTACCAGCTCTAAATATCCATTAGAAAAAGCAAACAAATATATAAAAAGATGACCAAAAAACATTAAGAATATCCTCCTAATCATATCCCACAATACACTTAGTCTTTATTCCTGCTGAATAGTAAATAGCTGTTAGAAATTTTTCCTGGTCACTAGAAAGGGATCTGGAGGCAAGAACATAATTAAATCTAATTTAAAAAGAAAAATAAAATCTCACTAATAAGAACAACAGTAATTCTTTAATAGTCTCTAAAATATAAGCAGTCTAAAAATTTGGTACCATGAAATTACTAAAGAAAAACAATAGTTAAAGAAATAATCATCACCAAATTCAATTAACTCTTTCCTTACAGTTTTTAATTCATAGGTAAAATATATGATTGTAAATTGTAATTTAGAGAATTTTAAGTTAAAAATGCAAATTAAATGCTTCTAGGTAAAGCATTAAAAAATAAGTAAATTAATAATCTGAATCAAGCAATACATAACCTTTTGTTGTAGATCTATTTTATATGATGGGGATCACAGGTAGCTATAGTCTGTAATGTAATGTAAGTATTCATTATGAGGTTAAATACAAAGGTAGTTCTCAAAATATGCTACATTTTAAATAAATAATTTGCATTATAATTATATTAATAATCAAATATACTACAATTAATTTTCATTTTAATAGAATCTTCTATGTTCCTATGTCTGGTCCTCTATTCAATTGTTCAATATCTAATATTAAGAAATAATCACTGGCTCCAATCTCCTGTGTCTGGTCCTCTATTCAATTGTTCAATATCTAATATTAAGAAATAATCTTTGATTCCATCTCCAGGTTTCCCTTGTAATTTCAGTGATAGGAAGCAACTTGTTAGTTTGATACTATGTACCTAATTAAAGACAGTACACCTAATCAGAATTAACATGGAAAAGGCATGGTTTTATGAATCTTCAGGTTAATCTTTCTGAATACTAATTAAAGTGTGAAGTACTGACCAGTCCTAATTCTGAATAGATATTCCATAAGCCTTACATTATTGGAATGTCTGTTTGATCTGAAATTTTATTTATAGGGAATGATATCAAAGGTCACACAATTTTTGAAAATCAGTCTATATACACTTAATAAAACATCTCAAGTATAATTATTAAACCTTTAAACATTAAAAAAATAGTGTTAGTATGTGACAGCTATGATTGATGTTTAAATAATAGAAAGTATTTATTATTTGAGTATTCTAGATAGCATGATCAGCCTGATCTAAAATTGTATGCTTAAAAATTGTGTTAAATAAGAAGTAAATTAAAAAAGGTTAAATTTGCTATGAATATTAAATAACAGAAAGAAAATATAGTCCCTGAAACCTAACTTTTTAATGTTTTTAAAGATGTTTGGTAGTGTCCAAAATAAATGCAAGGCACAGCACATTATTTTGAAGTTTTAAAAGTAGTTGAAATGATTCTTTATTCAGTAAAAAATATTTTGGAAATGGAAACCAAAAAATAACGCTCAAAAATCTTCACAATTAGTGAACAACATACACAGAAATGAATTATGTCTTTGACTCACTCTGCCCGAAATCTAAGGAAACTTTACTGTGGTCAGAGCTATTTTTAACATTAGAAAAATTAGTGTTTTTTATTTTTCTGAATAAATAAATTAAGATTATTGTTTCAAAAATATGGTAAAAGGCAGCTCTAAATATTCCATGAGGAAAGGATGCTTGTTCTGTACAGCAACATTCCTATGGGGATTCTGTCATCCAACAGACATCCTTTTTGCTTCATTCTTTAATTGCAGGGTAAAATTGCCTATACATAATGCCTGGTAAGTTAAAGTAGTTATAACTGGATGTATTATCATTGTGGCACAATATTTCTGCCCATGAGAAACGTATTAAAGAGATTAAAAAAATCAACCCTTTTAACTATAGAACTAGTGTAGCATTGAGAAAGTTAGGTTTCAGAACTATTCATATCCTTGAGATGAATTTCACCTCATCAGCAGAGAAGTGGGTAAGAGCTGTATGTTGTTCACAATGTCATGGGTATAGAACAATGTGAAGAATAGTATTTCTTGACTGGCGTCTGTGATTTGGTATCCTCAAACTTTCCTTGGCTAGATACTACATAAAGCAGAGAAGAAAGCCACCCTCTTTTTGGCAAGATTCTAAACCTACCACAGCAAAACTCCTTTTAATTCAATTGTTCTAGAAAGAAGCTTACAAATAATTTATTTAAAGCCTGTGTAAATGTAGAATAGGATCTTAGGTTCTAATAAATGGGTTGCTTATGTAAAGTAAGCTGTCAGGCCAAATCCTAGGTTTCTATTTTTTTTTCTCTTTCTCATTGAATCATTTTACATTTGCATCAATTTCTTTGCCATTTAAATTTTTTCATACATACCATGGTGCCTAGTATGATCTTCACAACCACCTGTGACATGAGAAAAACATTTTTGTGTACCTCTACTAGGTCAACACGGAAACTAAATCTCAGAAAGATGCAGTATATTTTTCGCTCTAAAGTAATTTAGGGTTTATTTTCAGATACCTCCAAATGTAGTTAACACTTCATAAAGTTTCCCCAAATGGCCAATTCACCGAGACAATACGACTCAGACTCTAAACTGAATTCTGAGAAAAACTTAAGCTTTTTATTTGTAAAAACTTTAACCTTGCCAATAACAGTACAAGAAATGTCATTTTTCATCTGGCTACAGCCAGCTTCTTATGGATCTCCACAGAACTGCTCCAATTCTCTTTGTCATGGAACTGAGAAAATTGAAGCTATTCATCAATCCCAAAGAGTAGCATACTAGGGTGTGAGACTTCAATGACTTTGTTTTGACCTTGTTTTATCTGGTGATTCAACATAGGTGAAATAGACCTAGCTGGTAAAGATTTCAAGGTCACTCTCAGATTTTTTTTAAAAGGTGTGAACTAATATTGATAAATCATCTTTATTTAAATTTGAAGAACTATAGATCTAATGGTAAATTAATGCTCTTTACTGGCACAAACTATTGTAGAGAAACAATGTGGGGAAATGATAATTTTTTATTTATTTAGCTACTTCTAATTACTGATACTTTTATGTATTTAGTCAATTATAATGTACTCTGCCAAAGGAATTTGTGAGTATAAATATCTTTAACTAAATCCATTAATACTACTGGAAACATTTCTTCTGAAAATAAGTGAATAAAGTCACCTTTGTTTATGAAATCAACATATCCTTATCTTTTGGCATAGTAATAATTCTGAACTCTACATCTTAAATTCTGAGAACCTTAGAACCAAACTTTCTATGATCTAATGAGATATGCTTGGGCAACAAATAAAATAACATCTGATATTTTATCAACCAGTAACATTATCTAAAATAATAAGCATATCAAATTAGTGACTTAACAGATATTTGTTATGTTGAAATGTTGACCTGACAAGGAGGTTTTATTTTCTTTTGTTGAGAGAATACTGACCAATCATCCACATGATTATAGAGAAAAACTGCCTAACACTATCACCTCCCATAAATATTCTTAAACTTGGAATAAGTTTTTAGCACAAAATGCTAAAAGTATTTTAATAGCTGGTTAATGCCATTTCTCTACTTGTGTTTGAAGGTATTTTCTTTCGTGTTTCTTTCTTTATGTTTGAGCTTTGCAAAAAATCATTCACTATGTTCAATACAAAAAGCACTTAGCATTTTAAAGTGTTATGATTATACATTTGTTGGATATTCAGGGTCATATTTCTGTTTCAAGTAAATTTTAGCCAATAGAACATGACCCTTAGACATAACAGAGCCAAGAGAATACAAAAGAAGTACATCGTTTCCAGGGTAGAAATTGTAAGTCGCTTTTCAAGAAATATAACCACTGAAGACGAATTTTGAAAGTCAAATTTTGAGTCTTATATGTTCTGAACAGGACTTGTTTTATATTCCATGGTAAAAAGATATATTAAACATATAATATATGGATAGATGGTTGGATGGAATTACAGACAGCTAAGTAGGTAGATGACAGATTTTCTTATTTTATTTGAATAGCTCCCTATTCTCTTTTTTTTTTTAAGATTTTATTTATTTGAGAGAGAGGGGGAGCAGGTGCACACAGAGGGAGAGTGAAAGGGAGAATTAGACTCCCCACTGATCAGAGAGACCAATGCTCATGCAGGGCTCCAACCCAGGACCCTGAGATCATGATCTGAGCCAAAGGCAGACGCTTAACTTACTGAATCACCCAGGCACCCTTCAGAGTAATTACTGATACCTGTTTCACTGCACCTTTCTCAAATTGTTGCCAATCTAAAGGTGAGAAATTGAAACTCATTGTGTTTGATCATGTCTTCCCATATACCGTCATTTATAATTCTTTTCTTTTTTAAGATTTTATTTATTTATCTGAGAGAAAGAGAGAGAGAGCACAAGTGGGGTGGGGAGTGGCAGGCAGAGGGAGAAGCAGGCCTCATCCCTATTCTCTTTCTAATCTGTATAAAACTATACCTAAGGGGAAGCAATAACCAATATATCACTTAGGTTTTATTTGAACAAGTGAGGTAATCTATTCTTTTAATTGATTTTTTGTAAAGATATAAAACAGTTTTGAAACAAATTATTTTCAAATGTTTACACACTGACTTTTTTAAGATGAAAATGAATCTTTTCATTACAAATCAAATTTTCCAAATTAATACACTTAACAGGTAACATATTTGAACATTCTTTTTACCTTCTCTAAGATGAAACATGTTAAAAGTGTAAATACAAAAAAATGACTAAAGTAAAATGTCGAGTAAGATGTAACGAACCATTCCCTGTGGAATGTTACCACCACTGTATTCAGGGATTTCTATGAAACGCAAATCTTTGCTTTGAATTTCAGTGACTCAGGTCGATAAACTTCATGAATTTGTCAGCACATTTTTGCATTTTTCCCTTTAAACAAACACATTCCTAGTATTTAAAGATTTTATCTGTACCCTTTTACTATGAATCAAATTTATGACAATTTTTCAGGCTTACAATAAAAACTTCAATAACCTCCATATGTTTTTTTATTTGACATAAGGGAATGATAGAAAAATAATTTGCATTCTATAAATGTACCCAAATAATAATATTATTTTTTCTTCAATGCAAAATCACTTCACTATACTATTCACAAATCAAGTTTTATTTATGTAACAAATACTATCTACCCTACATATATGTATATGAATAGAGTGATCGTTGTAGATATTTGCAAATACAAGTCTATAAATGCTCAATATAAGGTCACTGATTGTACAAGCTATCACATTTGCTAAAATACAAAAGAACATATTCACATGATAAAAAAAGACATTTTAATGATTTTATTTTTTGAAAAATAATTTTTACATCCAAGGTGGGGCTCAAACTTATAAGCCCAAGATCGAAAGTTGCATGCTCCATCGACTGAGGCAGCCAGGCACCCCAGGAAAAAAGAACTTTTAAAAATGAAAATTAGTAACCATACAGAAGCCAATATAAGCAGAATCTACAATCATGTCTAAAGTTTACTTATCAAAATGGATAACGTGAATGTCCAAGTTGCTTACAACTTGAATATAGTCTTCAAAATTACAAAATTTACAGGCCTATGAAATATGGTATTTTGCCATCTAGAACAGGCATAAGATTTTCATATTAGGAAGGTCTTAATGTCATTATTCTACTTCTGTGGCCCTTAACATCTTTTTAATCATTATACCTTGAAGAAAAACTTTTAAATTCAATTAAGAGTTACATGAAAATACAAAATATGAATGAGAAAATTTGTAGGCTAGTGAAAATGAATTCAGTTTGAAAGAGCACTATATTGCGTATGCCTGTTTTCCAATATTCTACAGTACATTTGCTCTGTTTCAAGCAAATTGGTTATTGAGTTCAAAGGCTATTCCTAAGCAAAGTCCTAACAGGATTAGAGAAAGATTTTAAAAGAAGCAACAGAAGAGCAAAAATAGCAAGAATGATGTTTGGAACCAGGAAAGTGCCTGTCTTGTTTTGGGGAGCAGCATGTGATTCTAGTGCAGTTAGACTATATGATTTATTATAGAGATGGTAGGCAAGGCTGTGAAACGTACCAAAAGGCAGGATAAGGAGGTTGGTGTTAATTTTGGTGGCAATGAGAAAGGAGACAATGGAGGTTTTTAAGCAGGAGAACAAATGACAGTATGGTGGACAGTATATTAGTGGAAGGGAGATTGAAAGCAGGGAGGTCAGTGAGAACACTGCATTGGTTCAGAGATAGGGTGAAAGTATCTGTGATCTGGAGTAGCACTACAGGAGCTTGAGAGAAATGGATAGATTTCACACAATGTGATCTAAAGAGCTGTGTTAAGACTGTGTAAAAGTCAAATCACCAAAATTGCTTATTTATTATAATACTCATTTTAAAAAGACACATTTATTTTACACTTGTCATTACTTTTTTGTAGTTGATTAAATTTTTACTTCTCTTAGTATGAGTAGTAAAAGAAGCTATAGAAAATTCCCTAAAATTGGGGTACCTGGGTGGCTCAGTAGGTTAAGCCTCTCCTTTCAGCTCAGGGTCCTGGGATCAAGCCCCACACTGGACTCTCTGCTCAGCGGGGAGTCTGCTTCCCCCTCTCTCTCTGCCTGCCTCTCTGCCTACTTGTGATCTCTGTCAAATAAATAAATAAAATCTTTAAAAAAAAAGGAAATTCCCTAAAATTATAACTTTGATTTAAGTGTATGTGTGTATATACATATGTATATATACTTATATATATATATATAAAACAGGTATGCATGCATAACACATGCACACACACACACACACATGCTTATGCATATTATGGGTAGAGTATCAAAACTGCAGATACTTAAGAGAAAAAAGTCATCTCCTAATTTTTAAATGTTTATTTTATTTCTCAACTGATTTGATTTTCTTAATTAGGAAATACAACATAAAAACTTTTTTTTTCCATATGGAAGACTTTCTTTCATATATATATACATACATATATATATATATATATATATATATATATATAGGTTTTTATCTCTTTTAGGAGATGCCATCAGGTTTACTTGGCGCTACTAAAGAGAGAATGCTGAAAATGAATATTTGAAATAGGGATGTTTGCAAAAAAGTGTAATGGGAAGTAACAGAGATAACTGAATAAATATACTTATAAATGTAAACTATGTACAGAATTTCAAAAACTGTATCTTTTTTAAAAAAATTAATGTTAAGGGAAAATGACACCACATAGATACAAACAACAAAGTAGATACTGTTAAGTGTTACTGGTTGTTTTTATTTTATTTCCCTATATTAAGCTATATTGATTGATATTAAGTAGGAAGGATATTAAGAAGGAAGTAGGCAATGGCAAGGAATTAAAGAATCAAATAAATCATGATCATTTGTATTTCTTTATATTTCATCTAAAGTATTAGGTTATAACAATATCTAATGAAGTTTCACTTTTTATTTGCTCAAGAGATAAAAAGCAAGAGTAATCTGAAACATTAGGTAGGTGTGCAGTATTCCCTCCTTATCCATGTGGGATAAGTTCCGAGACCCCTGTGGATGCCTGAAACTGCAGACAGTACTGAACACTATACTAAGTTTTTTTCCTATACTGTACACACATACCTATAGTAAACTCTAATTTATAAATTAGGCACAGTAAGTGATTAACAATAATAAACTAACAAAATAGAAGAGTTATAACAAAATATTATACTAAAAGTTATGTGAATGTGAACAAAATACCATATTGTGTGTACTCACCCTTCTTGTTGGGATTATTTAAGATGATAAATCCCTACATGATGAGATGAAACAAAGAGAACATAGGCATTGGGACATAAAATTTGGCACTACTGACCCTCTAATGATACCCTAGCAGAAGGGTCATCTGTTTCTGGATCATGGTTGATCACAGGTAACAAAAAATGTGGAAAGTGAAACCACAGATTGGGGGAGGGGCACTACTATATGTGTATTTTGTGTTCAATAAATAGTAAATATTATGCTGACTATAGACTATAAAACAATTGGTGGAATTAAGTTCATCCTTTCAATTATCTAGTTATTCAATAATTCTAGTTATTGAGATCTTTGTATTCAAGTGACTGCATATAGTATTCTGTAGTTTCTCAGCTGCAAACTTGGGAGCCTCCCAGGTAAACTAAAACCAGCCCATGTAGTCATTGAGGACAGGGAGAGACAAAAGAAAGAGGCAGACCACTCCACATTGGGAGGTGGCAGGTTTAATAAACAAGGGAACTTAGCTATGAGACTTGACTTAGGTAGCCACAGATATGTAGATCTCTCTCTGCACCTATCCACAAGAATCTTTAAAGCTCATATAGAGGCCTTAAATAAATTCAAGTACATGGTTGAAGCAGATCCATCACCACACTTCTATCTAAAGGTTTTATCCTTGGGGCAGCTTCTGGAGTAGGGCAGGCAAGCAAAACACACGGATGGGAAGGGGCTGAGGAGCCTTTAAGTACCACATCTAGATCATGGGTCAAACTTGTGGTCAAATCTTATTGGTAACCTCCTCCAACAGTATGACTAGTTAACCAAATATTGAGCTAATTCCTCAGCAATTTTGATAAACAGCCACCTCCTCAAGCCCTGAGTGACCCATCACTACTTTCCCTCCACTATCTACCTTTTAGAAAGGACCTTAGTGAAAAGGATATAAAATATGGACTTCAGGTCAGCCATTCAGCTTTCCCACATCTTGAAAGAATCATTTCTTAAAAGTGAACGAATACCAAGCAAATAAGGTCTGAGTTGGGAACAAATTTACCAGGTATGAAGAAGAGCAAGGCCACTGTCACTGAAGTATACTGATCAAGGCAAAGAATAGCAAGAAGATCAGAGGAGGAAACTACTGGGCCAGCTGACTTAGGACCTCTTAGGACATGGTAAAGGGTTTTGATTTTATCTTGTGTTTAGTAAAACTGGCACAGGAATGTATAAACAAGAGAAAGAAAAAGATCAGCCTTATATTTTAAAAATATTACATAATGGGGCACCTGGATGGCTTGGTTGTTTAATCTTCCTACTCTTGATTTTGGCTTAGGTCATGATCTCAGGGTCATGAGATCCAGCCCCTCATTGGGCTCCATGGTCAGTGTGGAGTCTGCTTGAGATTCTTTTTCTCCCTCTGCCCCCTCCCCCCCCGCCACCGCCGACAACATGTGTGCTCCCTCTCTCTATATAAAGTAAATGAATAAAAATAAAAACATTAAATAACTTCTATATAGAGAATGGACAAGAAATTTCTCACTACAAATTCTTTTCTAAACTAAGTTTTGAACTATTTAAAACCAATTGTATGATTAACTTCCATGTAAAACTAAGTTCCCCAAATTATTAATAGTCACTCAATAAGTAGGTACACATACAATTTTTAGGTCCAGTTTTGATAGAAAATGATATTATATTAGATTGGGAGGTTATATTTAAAAGGATTATGTGTGTTATTAATGACAAAGTAATATAGAACTGTGCCTCACTAAAATTTTGTCCACTGATCATACTTAGTGATTTCTTATAGAGAGTATTTGGGTTGCCTCTCATTTTTTTTCCTTCATTGTACAAATGATTTCAAACCCAGATGGCTACACAGATGCAGTAAGTTATATCAGAATGAAGTATGTTCAGTGTAATATAATGAGAAGTGACTGGGGTAAATTGCCTATTTATGACCATGAAAAAAATGCAAGTATATTTTTAATACATGATAGGAGAAAAGAAAATAAGTTTGTGTGCAGTTTCAGTTTGTAACAATATAGTCACAAAAAATGACGACTGGAATGTTCATCCCCTTGATTTCTTAAATGAAACTGGACAGTGCTTTAGGAAAGCTCCACAAAGGAAGGTTTCAGCTCCAGAGACTAGGCAAGCGATGACTCCTGCGAAAATCGTCTAGTACCCTTGAAGAAACTGTATAGTCATAACCTCATAGAATTTTTTGGCAGCATGGAAATGTGAAGATAATTGAGTTCAAACTCAGGTTTTCAGGCAAAGTGACTGAAAGCTTCAGTGTTCTATATAATACACAATTTTGATTTGCTTTTCATAGGAACAAGAACGTCTGAAAAAGCAGAGGATACTTGCATCAACTTCTTCTAGTAAATATAAATGGAAGAAGTGGGCTTTCAAATAACATAAGAAATTATATTTAAAAATTAAATTCATGGAAAGAAATCTATTTAGTAGCCTGGGTAAAATTCACAAGACATCTGTATGGGTAACTAAATATATAACTGAAAGAAAATGTCAATAACCTTAAAAATTATTCACTAAATAATCTATAAGTTCTTTATTATTTATTGAGTGTGAAAATTTGTAGTTTTGTATTAAAGAGTATTGTGCATTTGCAACAGGTAATACAAAGAATCATTCAAGAAAGCACGATCAAGAGTCCCTTGCCAGTTATGCCAATAAAAAAATCATCCTTGCATTCATTCCAGAATACCTACTTCATAGGATTCTTATGAGGACTCAGTAAGTTAAAATACATTCAGAATTTAAAACAGGGTCGGGCTTGTAATCATATTTGAGAATCTCTTTATTCTCCATGATATCACCAAATGATATGTTGAACTATCTATTATATATGTAATTTTGTGATATGATTGTATATTTATATTTTAAAGTGATTTGGGCATAAAAGAAAAATCAATTCTTAGATTATCCAAGTCAAATATAAATGGTAATATAAAGTCACTTCATTCATTTTAATCATTATTCACCTTTATAAAATCTTTTAATGTATTCAGAAGTCATTTCATGACAGTATCTCATGAAGTTGTAGGACCCTTTCCAGGTAAAGAGAAAATCTATTAGTATTTTCATTTTTTAGGTGAGGAAACTATAGTTCAAATAACTCAAGTAGGTGAAGTCCATAATGACCCTGGAATCAGAACTCTGCTTCTGCCTTCAGTAGTCTCTCCTGCAACTGAATAGGAACATACTCATGAGGCTTCAGGTGAAACCCTTGGTATATGGTCCATTTATCACATCTATCAGGATTTTTGTACTTTGTAGTTAACGTTATCAAAATGCACATTATTCTGATTTGTTAGGAATAAAGATGATAGGAGAATGATTTCCTTAGGCATTTTTCAGCATTTGGGAGGTTACTCAAGAGGTCTTATGTTGAATAGGTCCATTTTTTGAACTGGATACACTATTAAGAAAATAGAATATCTTCAGAAAATGTCTAGGAATGATTTTGCTCACCTGTGAATGGCCTATCCTCCCGTTCAATTCTTTAATTAACCTAAAACATTTTGTGCAGCCTTTGTTCATAATGACCTTATCTTAGAACATTTATTAAAAAGAAGGAAAAACTCAAATTATATTTGTACGCAGTATAAAAATGCGGTATCTTGAAGAAGGAGGAGTCTTTTGTGTTCTGCTGTTTCTGTTATGTATTATTACTCTGCTTAGAAGCAGTAGAGCTAATATTCATATTTTTAATTTGCTTTTTTAAATTAATTTATTTTTTTATTGTGTTATGTGTATACCATATACCATACAGTACATCATTGGTTTTTGGTGTATAACACCAAGTGCTCTATGCAATCAGTGTCCTCCTTAATACCCACCACCCACTGGGCCAGCCCACCTCCTAACACCCTCCCTTCTAAAACTCTCTGTTTCCCTGAGTCCATAGTCTTTCATGGTTCATCTCCCAATCCAATTTCTCCCCCTTCATTTTTCCCAATGGTATACTACTCAGCCATCATATTTTTATTTTAGAGTTTTAGAAGAATTGCAGGGACATCTAAATTCATAAAAAATGGGATTTTTGTTAGCTAATTTCCCATTTGATCCAGTTTCTCCCACTGGATGGGTCTATTTGTTATGTAAATAGAAGTTAGGGGTGTAGACAAACAGCAAGTTCCAGTTATTTTTATTCATAGGCAGCTCAAAACTCAGTTTGCATCAGAATAGTATTTTAGATCCTTCTTAGATAGCCTTGTGAGAGTGAATCAGGTTTTTATCAGGGTGAACTTTCACAGACTTTAAACTATGAGACACAATTTCGTACTTAAACACCTGATATAGTCAAAAAAATTTTAGAAAAGAAACACCAAACAAAATCATACTCTGAGACAAGCCAGTATATCAATGAACAATGAACAAAGCGCATGGCCTGTCACTCATGATTCTCCCATCAAGAGATCAGGTTCAGTGAGGTAGCTTCAGGGTCTTCTGTCAAAGTTGAAATATTTTTTCACAAATGTCTTGAACAGTGTTCATTATATAACTTACTGAATCTATACTAGAGTTTGATATTGAAAGCACTATATATATATATATATATACACATATATGTGTATGTGTGTATGTATATATATATATATATATATCTCTATAATATCTCTCTCTATATATATATCTCCTCCAGTTAGAAAGCTAAAGAATGACAGGAGAGCTAAAATGTTGAATGTGTCTTCTTATTAATAGGAGAAAATTTAACAAAATAAAGAACCTTATTATCTTAAGTTTAAAAAAATATATTGTGTATAATACAGTTTTCAAAAATACTGTCTTGACCCAGTTTTGAAGCCTTGGCTAGTGGCTGGTTAGTTCCCTTTCTTGAGTGGCCAACTAAACCTATACCCAACCTGTCTCTGATCAGGTTTTCAATCTATACACAACTTAATCAGCCCAAGCCAGGTACCAGACACTTAGGGATAGCCAACCTATGTCCCAGAAACTGGGACATAATTATTCGAGTAGTGAACATGCACCCTGCTTGCAATCCCTACACTGCTGCCTACAGCTCCAGCTTGCTATTACCCTGTTGCCTGGTACAATACCCTCCGTGACCTTGCCTGGCAGCTTTCTCTCTTTAGCTATAAATAACAAAGAATTCTGCCTTTCAACTATCTGAGTGTCACTGCATTGCACCCTACCATCAAACAAATCTTTACATCTTATAAAACATTGTTATACAGTATAATGATTACTGGACCAGGCCACAGAATACATAAATTCTAATGAAAGCTCTGTCATTCATTAGCTAAATGATGCATTGCAGATATAACACCCAGATTTAAATTACCCTCACTGAGGCCACATTCTGTGAGGGAGAGGTAGTGTTTATTGTAGCTTTGACTACAACTATTTGGTGGAAATCATCTTGCCTGA
The DNA here is from genome assembly GCA_004024625.1 of Mellivora capensis. NCBI lineage: Eukaryota > Metazoa > Chordata > Mammalia > Carnivora > Mustelidae > Mellivora > Mellivora capensis. Next base: position 62,696 of record PISX010004288.1, read on the forward strand.
ATACACAGAGTGAGATTTCTTAAATTAGTCTATTTAAATATACATGCACACATACATACAATTAGAACAAAGCACATATACATTTTAGTATATTATTAAATAAGTTCATAGCTTCTGAAAATTTAAGTATCACTGAAGTAGAATAATCTTTATGCAGAAATTTTATGAAGTCAAGAATACAAGAATGATTGAATTAAAACTATTGAAAACAATATAAATATACTTTAGAGTTAATTTCTGTATAATAGTAAATGTAAACATACTATTAATTTCTAATTTTTCCCTGCAAAGAACTTTATAAAAACTGTTATTAAAGTATGGCCTATAGACTATATTTACCCTGATTCCATTAGTCTTCAACTTTTCCATGTACTTCCCAGGTTCTGATGATGATTAAGTTTTTCATATCACTGATGACTGATATCACTGATCACATGATGGTGATGCTTTCTGATTTTGAGGTATTAACAATCTTTTAAAAATGTTCAGTTTATTCTACACAATTTATTTTAAAAACACAAAACATCTATCAAAGGTTTTATTTAGTTTTCAATCCCTCTACTATAAGCAAAAAAAATGACTTCCAGTAAATCTGTTACTCTGAGGTAATTACTTCCTTATTTCTTCATAGAGATAGATGCCATTGTTTTCTAATCCCTAGTAATTTAAGTATTCTATGCTCAGGCCTACTGCCTTTGTGTTCTGCTTGTGGAAGTGTTGCTTTATTACTCTCCACTTGCCGTAAAAAAAATAATAATAATAATTTGCACATTTAATATAAACTGAGAAAATAATTGTTAAAATAAATATTAAGACAATGACACTCCTTTTATAAATATATATTCTTCTGCCTTTATAAATAAGTGCTAGCCCCAACAATCCTCATAGTTTACTGTTTCTCTTTTCAGCATTAATAACACATGGTTTATTTTCCTCAAACTCTAAGTGCTTTCAACTCTTAGAGCCTTGCTTTATTCATCCGTAAAACTGTTTTTGCCTTGAAGGTGCTTCCCAAGCCAGGTGAATGGTAGCCTCTTATTTTCATGATCTCACAGGGCCCAAGCCCTACCTAAGTAATTCAATTTAATAAGAAATCAACTACTTTAAGCTGATTCCTCCATATGGATACACCATCAGTGCAATGGGAACTAGAAATAAATACCACTTAATATGTTCCAAGAAACACTGAGCTGCTAATTTTGTTAAACATGCTCCCAGACATTTAGTATCTTGAAGGGTCTAACAGAAATAAGAACAGATTTTCTCGGGCCTCAAAAATTATCTATAGATAAAGCTCAAGAAAAAATGAGTAACTCTCTCTTGTACATACATGGACATACCTCACATACATTAAAATATGCACACAAATACAAATTACAAAATACACAAAATAAAGAGTAGAATAAGACCTGATAAATACTTCAGATAAAGGAATTATTAGACACATATTTAAAATAGCTCAGAAATAATAGGAGCTTGAACATAAAATTAAGCAATTTACTAATGAACCAAAGAGTTCTATAAATTAAATAAAATAAGATAAAAATAAAATGAAACAAAATAAAATAATTGAAATATAAAATTCAGTGTATGAGGGGTGCCTGGGTGGTTCAGTTGGTTAAGCATCTGACTCTTGGTTTTGGCTAAGGTCATGATATCTGGGTTGTGAGATCAAACCTTCCCTGTGTCAGGCTCTATGCTCAGTGAGAAGCTTGCTTGAGATTCTCTCCCTCTTTCCCCTACCCTCCCTCTCCCTCTCTCTCCTCAAATAAATAAATATAAAACAAAACAAAACAAAATCCAGTGTGTGAGTTTAACCATAAACTGACACTTCAGGAGAGAATAGTAAATCAGAAGATAAATACATAGAAATTATGCAGAATGCCTCAGAGAGATTAAAAAAAATGGAAAACATGAACAAAGTCGTAAGAGACATGGATGACAGAAGTTATGGGAAGATGAAAAAGTTATTAAGTAACAGATATCACTGGAAAATATATAAGCCAAAAGTTTTCCACAAGTAATGGAGTAAAATAACTTACATATTCACAAGCCTGGTGAATCAAGGTAATATTAACAAAAAAGAATCTAGATCTAGACACATCAGGGTAATGATTCAAAACATTTAAAGATTAATAAAAGACCTTACAAATAGCAAAAATCAATGGTAGATTAACTTCAGATGTACAAAAATAAAACTGATAGGGACGCCTGGGTGGCTCAGTCGGTTAAATGGCTGCCTTCGGCTCAGGTCATGATCCCAGAATTCTGGGTTCAAGTCCTGCATAGGGCTTCTTTCTCAGTGGGGAGTCTGCTTCTCTCTCTGCCTCTGCCTGCCTCTCTGCCTACTTGTGAACTCTCTCTCTCTCTCTCTCTCTCTCTGACAAATAAATAAATAAATCCTTAAAAAAATAAAAAAAAACACAGAATTTTAAGAGTAACATTGAAGTTAGTGAAGTAATATAATGAAATTGTGGAAAAGTAAGAATATGCTATTTATCTAGAATGTTATACCTAATGATAACCTTTAAGAATTAAGGTTAATAAAAGTATAGTTTCAAAATCAAAGCAGGGTTGGCCCCCAATAAACATTTAATAATGGAAATTCAAAATGTTGTATTAGAAGAAAAAG
>PISX010004288.1:65427-124045 GCA_004024625.1 Mellivora capensis
TTTAAGTGGGCAATAAAAATGTTATATAATATCAGGATGAGTTCAGAATGGGTATTAACATTTATATCATATATACAATAACTATAATGAGTATTTTAAGTTCCCAGATACTAGAGAAAGTTTATAGAATAAGGAAAAAGTTTAAAAACCTAAGAAAAGAGAAAAGTACACATAAAAAATGTAGGAAAAAATAAGAAGAATAAAATAAGATGTTGGAAATAAATATAAATATCTGTGGTTAAAATAAACCCAAATAGAGAAAATATTCTTATAAAGATAAGTATATTCATGTTGGACAAAGAAAGTGCAATTATACAGAGTTTAAAGTAGATATATCAAAATACTAAGAACTCAAAGCTTTAAAGGCAATGGCTATGAAAAATTATAACAGATCATTACCAACCATATTTTCAACTTTTATTTAAAAATATAGAAGATACTTCTTTTTTAAAAAAAAGGTGCATCTTTTGTAATATGGGCTTAAGAATTCTAATGGTATTTTTTTCAGTCTAACTTTGTGCTGTTTTGTATATCGTACATTGTCATTTTCTTGAATATTTTGTGCTTCATATTTCCCTTGGAACTCTACGTTTGGTGATTAATATTTTAAGGCACAGAATGAAGGAGTGTTATTCCAGAGAGTAACTGGAATTTAATTCTATTAAGCTGTTGATTATTTGGACCACCTAATATGTAATTTTTGTCTGCAAACCTATGTAAGGCATCTTCTATGGTGACAAAATTAATTTGTTTCCCTCTTCAATGAGCTCTTAAGTTCCAAACATGCATTTTTTAGTGTGAATGCAGATACCTAAGGTGAATGTGGGTGAATTTCTAGTTTTACCCTTATATTAAACACACACAGGTCTTTGGGATTTCAGCTAAGTGTGATCATTAGGACTCCCTACTTTGGCACAGACTAGGTTTAGTCTTCTTTCACTTGTTTCATGGTAACCACTTCAGCAAACATTCTCAACTCAAATAGTGTCCTGTCTTTTCAATAATTTCACTTATAAGAGTTGAATTAAATTAAAAGTACAAAAATATAAATAACTATATATTTACTAAATGCCATAATGAAATCCAATATAAGAAATAATCAAATTATAAAATTTGGGTAATTAATTATAGATCATTCCCATCGATAATACCACAATAGTCTAAATATAGTCAATTATGCTTAAAACCTTTATGTTTATAAAAAAGAATTAATACTATTTTGACACTTAAAATAAATATATGTATGTAAATTAGTTCCTAAAAAAGAAAAAAATAAATTATAATTGGAACAACCTAACAGGATACTCAATGAACTAGTGGTTCACTCTCTTTCGTTCTATGGAGCTGTTCATAGATACAAGATAAAGGGTAAAGGCCTTAATTTTACCTTTTAAGGAATAACTGACCCTCATAGCTTAAATCAAGAGAAATATTTATTATTTCACTCCTAGGAAAATTAGATTTTATTTTGAAAACTGTCAAGTATGTAGGGGATGATTATGGCTTCTTTTTGTCACAGAAGTCCAATGTAGACTGAAGTCTCTGTTTAATTGCCTATCTTTACTTGAAATGTGGTTTTACTGTAAAGAATATCTTTATACCCTAGATATATTTTTATCTATATATCTACAACTGGCACTAGCTTTTGACTTAAAACTTTTTATCCTTCTCCCTTGCTATTAGGAGTAATGTAAATGATATCTCCTATTCTAATATTAGGTTAGGGAAACATGTTCTTAATATAACTTTTTAAATTTTTTTTATCTTTTTTAAAAGATTTTATTTATTTATTTAACAGACTGAGATCACAAGTAGGCAGAGAGGCAGGCAGAGAGAGAGAGAGAGGAGGAAGCAGGCTCCCTGCCAAGCAGAGAGCCCTATGTGGGGCTCGATCCCAGGACCCTGAGATCATGACCTGAGCTGAAGGCAGAGACTTTAACCCAATGAGCCACCCAGGTGCCCCAATATATATATTTTTTAAATCAACTTTTATTACAATGCATTCTTTGAAACTGGGTGGACAATGCAAATCTTCTTGCAACCATGAAGCCTATAGTCTTCTTAAGTAGTTTCTAAGATTCTATAATCTAGAATACCTTTTCTCTCTCATTGTAACATTGAAAATTTAAGGGAGCCAGCCTACTACTGGGTCAGGGAATAATGCCTGATTTAACAATAATATCATTTTGGTGGTAGGGTTAGGGTAATTTTTTCACTTTTTGTTTCCAAAATTTTAAACAATTGTCAAGGGTTATTTTTTCCAGAAGAAAAAGTTATTATAATTTAAAAAAAATTACAGTAAAGAAATATCTACAATTTTAGACTTTTAAGAGTATTGAATGAAAATGAAAACTTCCCATTTTTCTTAATTGATCTAATAGATAAGTTTTTCAATTAATACTAATAATGTATTGGGTAATTTTAGCTTATAGATAAGTGAAATAAATGAGAGCAGTTATAAAGGATGTCAGGGGAGAGCTGAAATATGCTGTTTGAGGTACTGTGAAGCAGTTGAGTGTTATTGGAAAATGGATGTAGGTTAGTTGTAAGTATATACTGCAAAATCTAGGACAACCACTAAAAAATAAAATAAAATTACAGTTAATAAAAAAAGAGTGAAGATAAGATCATAAAGTACTCAGGTAAAACCAGAGACTGCAGAAAAGGAGGGAAAGATAAAGAGAAAAAAAATGAACAAATGCAATGAATAGAAAATAGTTACAAAAACATAAATATAAATCCAGTTGTACCAATAATTGTTTTCAATGGAATGGTCTAAATAGACCTATTAAGAAACAGAGACTGACAGAGTAGGCTAAAAACAAACAAACAAAAATCTCAACAACTCAACAATATATTGTCTAAAATAAACCCATTTTAAATATAAAGACACAGAAGGATTTAAAGTAAAGGGATAGAGAAATACATACATGCCAATGCTAATCTAAAGAAAGCTGAAGTAGCAATGTTAATTTCAGACAAAGCTGACTTCAGAGCAAGGAATTTTCAGGTGTTAAAGAGTGGCATTACATATTTATAAAATGTCAGTCCTCAAGAAGACATAACAATTCTTAATATGAATACACCTAATAATGTAGTGTCAAAATACATCGGGTAAGAACTGGTAAAACTGCAAGAAGAAATATATAAATCTACCATTAGAGTTCGATATTTTAGCACATTCCTATCAGAAATTGATGGATGCAGCAGGCAGAAAACCATAAGGATATAGTAGAAGTGAACAGTTTTGTATTTGTCAAGGTTCTCCAAAGAAAAAGAAACAGTAGAATATGTACAGACATACATCGAAGAGAGGATTTATTACATAAATTGGCTCATGCAATTATGGAGGCTGAGAAATCCCAAAATCTGCTATCTGCAAACTGGGGAACCAAAAAAAGCCTGTGGTTTAATTAACTTGCACTACAAAGGCTGGAAAAGGCGCAGGGAAAAAAGGTTTAGGTCTTGCTGAATCCAAAGGCTGGAGAACAAGGAGCACCAATATCTGAGGTCAGGAAAAAAATGGATGTCCTAGCCAAAGAGAGCAAATTAACTCTCTGCTCTTTCGTTCATTTGACATAATACATCATATTTGTCTTTTGCCAAAATAAAGCCTTAAAGGCTATCAGTAGAAACATGCTTCACTGAAGAAACAAATTTTAAACAACATTGACATTTCAAGCTGAATGCTCAAGATCTTATATTTATATGATACATAACTTTTTCAAATTTTAGAATAACTTGATACAAATTTGGTATAAGAGCCCATGGCCCTTAATTTTTTATCTTACCTCATGAAAAAAGTCTGTTCTATCAACTCAAAGACTACTGATTCTCTTTCTCATCTGTTATATTTATTACTTACTCTAAGAATTTTAATGCTTTTGCTCCAACAGAACAATATATTTAATGATCAAGAAAAGAGCATGGGCATATTAATAAGTGAAAATCCAACAAGGTTTTTTGTAAAAATAGATATAAGAAGGTTTAGATCAAATGAGATTATGCATATTAACATTTTGGGACAATATTATCAGAGTTCTGTTTTGTTCAATAGAGTATCCTCAGTTCCCAGGTTAGTGCCTGCCATATTGTATATACACAATTAACTTCTGTTTAATGAGTTGATTATTTATCAATGTCTGTATATATTAGCCATTTTAATATTGATTTATGTACTACATAATAATGTACACATTATAATGTTGCCCAATATATTGGTTAAATCATGTGAAATTATGAAAATGTCACCTCTTTTGACATTTGGTACATATGTTATCAATAGGTTGGGTTATGTATTAAAATAATGATAAGCAGTAATCATAAAAATTATGTTAAAGTGACTATTTTGGGCTCCTGTAAAGAAAATTGCAATGTAAGATGTTCAAATTATGGGTTTTCCCTCCTCTATTGTGTGCCAGACATTTGTAAAATTATAGCTCTAGTTCTACATTTCTGAACCATATCTCTAAAATTTTCAATTTTAGATCTTCAATGATCTGCCACTTTAAAATCTTCCAAAATCAAGTTTGGAAAATAGACCATGAGAGAGTGCTTAATGTTTGCTGGCCATTCAGAAGATGGGTCTCCAAGAATTAGAGGCTAATCGAAGTCCAATAAACTACACAAATACCATTTTAAGTGTTTTTGGTGACCATGCTTTCTTCATGTTGATCTAAGAAAAGATGAATTCACTTAACAAAGACTGTGACTGAATCATAAAAAAGATAAGCCTAGAGAAGGCAAAGAGAAAGGATGAAGCGCATCTGGTTTCTTGATTCTAGTTCTTGCTGATGTCATATTTTGTTCCCCCTCTTTTAATGAGATTCCTCCCTATCCTCATAATAAATTATGCCTTTCTCTTTAGACTGAAGTTAGTTTTCTTTATTTGAAATCAAAACAGTTCTAAGTTTTAGTCATATCAAATAAAAAATAAAGCATAATAGAGCCTGAAGGATATTAATTAATTATACTTCCCTGTATCTACTTTGTTCTTTAGCTGACAGCTACCTAAAATAGTGTTTTAAATATTCATTGATTAGTTCTTTGTTATAAAATATACCACCAAGAAAAAAGAAATCCCATATAAAGGTCATCTAGCTTTAAATAAATCCCTGCAACTGGTGTTTTAAAGTAGATTTGTTTATCTTAGTTCATATTAAAATTCAGTATTAAAATTTTTCCCATGGAGCTTGAATGATATGCATGTGTATGCAAAGTGACTATTGAGACATATCATTAAAATTGCAGTAACAATCTTGTATGTTATGATAGATCATAACTTATGCTTTCTACAAGATAGCCAGTCAGTCAATGGCCAAAGAATTAAGAAATTCACAAGTCAAGGAAGAGAGTTTTCGTTTTATTATTTCTGAATGATCAATAAAAGAAGTAAATTCAGTGAAAAATAATTAACTAAATCATGGTAATTACAGAGAAAAGTGTATAAGGTAGACATATTTTTAAAAAATCTGTACAAAAACAACACAGCAACAACAAAACAAACCAAGTACATAGGGATAAACCTATTGTATGTGGGATAAGGTTTGAAACTACATCCACCCAATTTCTTTTTTTTAATTAATATATAATGTATTATTTGCCCCAGGGGTACAGGTCTGTGATCATCAGGCTTACGCATTTCACAGCACCTACCATAGCACATACAACCCCCAATGTTCATAACCCAGTTACCCTATCTTTGCCCCCCACCCCACAGCAACCCTCAGTTAAGAGTCTCTTGTTTGTCCCCCTCCCAACCGCATCTTGTTTCATTTTTTCCCTCCCTATCTCCCACAACCCCCTGCCCTGCCTCTCAAATTCCTCATATCAGAGAGATCATATAATAATTGTTTTTCTCTGATTGACTTATTTTGCTTAGCATAATACCCTCTAGTTCCATCCATGTTGTTGCAAAAGGCAAGAAAGTAAAACTTAAGGATTTGTTTTTCTTCCTAACAGATTATCCCCAGATGAAGAATTATACAGCCTGTATAGCTAGGTAAAGATATGAAATATAAAATTTTATTGAAGTCACTGCCAATAGGTAATAACCAAATATGAGTGAAAAGTTAGCATTTATTTGGTTATCAAATGGAATTGTAGACAACTTCTATCTTTAATATTTTGTCGCAGCCCGCGCGACAACACGACCAGGGTCTGGAGGGTAAGAGGATGATTAGAAAAAAAGGACACAAAGAGATGAGGGCAGGAGGGACACAGAGGAGGTTGTCCATGCAGTGTCGCTTTATTCAGCTATGTGTGCTAATATATATGGTTGCAGCTAGACTAAGGATAGAGAAACAATTATCAATAACAAGCCTGACACAATTACCGCAAGTTCCCATGATAGATTTCTCACGCATTTACATGCATGACTCGATCAGGAACAACAAGACCTTGTCACAGATTTATGGCTAAAGCCCATATTGTTTTGTTCCCAACTAACCTTTGTGAGAAGTTACATAGGTGAGCAGGAGGCACATAGCTCAGACCCTTTCTCAGTGCTACTCAATTTTCCATTTATTACGTCTTATTGACCTTTTAGATTTCAAGGAGGCACAAGTCAGGGCCTGGTTTGGCTCCTGTCTCCAGCCTTAATGCGGCCTCCTACAATTTTTGCATTTCATTTTTAATGTTAATATTAGTTTGCAATAAAATAATATATATACATTTATATGCATATATAATATATATAAATTTAAATATAAAAAGAGCACCAAAAGAAAAAAAATATGGAATACCAGTGTTGTGTTGGCTTGTTGTTTTGCTTTGTTTTGTTTTGTTTTGTTTTTCAACTCTTTCTGCCACTTTTCTTGTATCCTTTCTTAGAACTACATAGCTGAGACCCAGAGTTTTGTTTGCTTGTTTGTTTTCCTAGAGTACAAATGAATAAAGAGCAAAACCGGGTGGAAAACACCTGGTTTTATAATTCAAATTCCATGATGTTTAAACTGCAAATCTCAATACTTTGGAAAGTGAGCTTATCCAAATTTGGACATTTTAATATGAATTTATGATGGAATCAGAATAAAGTGGAAAAAAAAACAAAAAAATATAAGATAAATTAGGGAGGCAGGACCTTTACTATTTCTAATTGAGAACAGGGAAATCAGCCTTGAAATATTTTGTGGTCTTTCTGCTATTATTAAATTAGCATCATATTACAAATTGACAGGATTTTAATTGTCTAGGTGTAGACAATTATTTTTTTTTTTAGCCTTTTTTAATTCTTTTGTTTTAGCCAATCTATGGAATTCTGGTTTATTCAAATTCTATGTGCTTTGCTATCAAGATCTTTACATCACTACAAATGCCAAAGCAAAAAAAAAAAAAAAAAAAAAAAAAAAAAAAAAAAAAAAAAAAAAAAAAAAAAAAAAAAAAAAAAAAAAAAGCCAGAGAAAATCAGTCACAAAATGGTATCTGCAAATTCCTTCAGAAAATTTGAATATAATTATATTTAATATAAAGATAGATATTCGTTTCAGCCACCATATTTATGGTAAAAAAAAAGGCGAATGAACTGATAAATCATTGAACATTTTATCAAAAACCAATGATGTACTATACCTTGGCTAACTGAATTTAAATTAAAAAAAAAACCAAAAAACAGAAAAATAAAAAATAAAAATAAATAAAAGCAACCTATGGAGTAGGAGAAGATATTTGTAAATGACATATTTGTTTGTTTCCTCCCCATGCAAAAGCTTTCCATTTTGATGTTGTCCAATAGTTTATCTTCACTTTTGTTTTCCTTGCCTCAGGGGACATATCTGGAAAAATGCTGCAAGGGCTGATGTCAGAGAAATTACTGTCTGTTCTCTCTTAATAGCATTTTTATGGTTTCAAGTCTCTCATTTAGGTCCTTAGTCCATTTTGAACTTATTTTTGTGAATAGTTTAAGTAAGTGGTCTACTTTCATTCTTTTTCTTGTAATGATACTGTTTTCCCAACATCATTTGTTAAAGAGACTGTCTTTTCTCCCATTGCATACTTTTGCCTCTTTATCAGATATTAATTGATCATATAATTATGGGGTTTTTTTCTGTGCTCTCTATTCTATTCCATTGATCTATATGTCTATTTTTGTGCCAGTACCATAATGTTTTGATTCCTACAATTTTGTTGTATATCTTCTGGGGTTGTGATACTTCCAGTTTTGTTCTTTTTGAAAATGCCTTTGGCTGTTTCAAGTCAATTGTGGTTCAATATAAATTTTAGGATTATTTGTACTAATTCTGTGAAAAATGCTTTTTAAATCTGTAAATTAAATCTGTAGATTGTTTTAGGTAGTATGGACATTTTAATAATATTTGTTCTTCCAATCCATGAACATGGAATATCTTTTCATTTCTTTGTGTTGTTGTGGTTTTTTTTTTCCAAATTTCTTCATCAAAGTTCTATAGTTTTCAGAGCCCAGTTGTTTCATCTACTTGATTAATTTAATTCCTAGGTATTTTATTATGTTTAGTGCAATAACAAATGGGATTGTTTTCTTAATTTCTCTGATACTTCATTATTAGTGTATAGAAATGCAACAAATTTCTGTATATTGACTTTTTATCTTGCAACCTTACTGAAATCATGTATTAGTTCTAACAGCTTTTTTGGAAGAGTCTTTAGGGTCTTCTATATATAGTATTATATAATCTGCAAATAGAGAAAGTTTTACTTCTTCTTTACATATTTGAATACTATTTATTTCATTTGTGTTTTCTGATTGCTCTGACTAGCACTTCTGAAACTATGTTGAATTAAAGTGATGACTGGTATTCTTGGCTTGTTCCTGATCTTAAGGAAATAGCTCTCAGTTTTTCACCACAGAGTGTGATGTTAGCTGTAGTTTTTTCATGTATGGCCTTTATTACATTGAGGTATGTTTCCTCTAAACCTAGTTTGTTGAGAGTTTTTATCATGAATGGATGTCATATATTTATCAGGTGTTTTTTCTACAACTATCGAAATGATCATCTGGTTCTTATCCTTTCTTTTGTTGATATGATGTATCATGTTGATTGATTTGTGAATACTGAACCACCAGTGCATCCCAGGAATAAATCCCACTTGATCATGGTGAATGACTTTTTACATGTATTGTTGGATTTTATTTGCCAATATTTTGTTGAAGATTTTTGCATCTATTTTCATCAGAGATATTGGCCTGTAGTTCTTTTTTTTTTTTTTTTTTGGTGTCTTTATCTGATCTTAGCATTGAGCTAATGGTGACCTCATAGAATGAATTTGAAAGTTTTCCTTCCTCTTCTGTTTTCTGAAATAGTTTGAGAAGAATAGGCATTACTCTAAATGCGTGGAACAATTTACCTGTGAAGCCATCTCGTCCCAGACTTTTGCTTGTTGGTAATATTTTTTTTTAAGATTTTATTTATTTATTTGAGAGAGAGAGAAAAAGAGAGAGTGCATACACAAAAGTTAGGGGAGGAACAAAGGGAGAGGAACAAGCAGACTCCCTACAGAGGAGCTTGACTCAGAGCTTGATCCCAGAGATCATGACCTGAGCTGAAGTCAGATGCTAACTGACTGAGCCACCTAGGTGTACCTGTTGAAAGTTTTTTGATTACTAATTCAATTTCCTTTCTGATAATTGGCCTGTTCACATTTTCTATTTCTTTCTGACTTAGTTTTAGGATGTTATATGTCTTTAGGTATTTATCTATATCTTCTAGGTGTCCAATTTTTTGGCATATAATTTTTCATATTGTTTATAATCATTTATATTTCTGTGGTGTTGGTTGTTATTTCTCCTTCTTTCATTTCTGATTTTTTTTTTGAGTTTTATTTCTTTCTTTGGTAAGTCTGGCTAAAAATTTATCAATTTTATTGATCATTTCAAAGAACTATCTTGTGGTTTCATTGATCTGTTTCTATTTATTATTTACTTAGTTTAGTTTATATTTCATTTATTTCTGTTGTAGTCTTTATTATTTATTTCTATATATTAATTTAAGCTTTTGTTTATTCTACTTTCTCTAGTTCCTTTAGGTACAAAGTTAGGTTGTTTATTTGAGATTTTTCTTGCTTCTTGAGGTAAGACTGTATTTCTATAAACTTCCCTCTTAGAACAACTTTTACTGCAACCCGAAGATTTCAGATCTTTGTGTTTTCATTTTCATTATTCTCTATATGCTTTTTTCTTTCCTTTTTGATTTTGTGGTTGATCCATTCATTGTTTGGAAGCATGCTATTTAACTTCCATGTATTTACTTCCATTAACTTCTTTCCAGATTTTTCCTTGTGGTTATTTTCATAGAGTTGTGGTCAGAAAAGATGCGTGGTATAACTTAGATCTTTTTGGATTTTTTGAAACTGCCTTTGTGGTCTAATGTGATCTATTCTGAAAAATGTTTTATGTGCACTTAAAAAGAATTTGTGTTCTGCTAATTTAGGGTGGAATGTTGTGGATATTATCTATTAGATCCATCTGATCCAATGTGTCATTTAAAGCTACTGTTTCCTTGTTGATTTTCTGTTCAGATAATCTGTCCACTGATGTAAGTGGGTTATTAAAGTCTCTTACTTTTATTGTATGAGTATTGATTATTTTATTTATGTTTGTTAATAGCTGCTCTGTGTATTTGGGTGCTCCCACATTAGGTGCATACATATTTATAATTATTTTATCTTCTTGTTGGAATATTCCTTTTATGATTATATAGTGTCTTTGTCTCTTGTTACAGTCTTTTTGTTTTGTTTTTGTTTTTGTTTTTTTAAAGATTTTATTTATTAATTTGACAGACAGAGATCACAAGTAGGCAGAGAGGCAGGCAGAGAGAGAGGGGGAGGCAGGCTCCCTACTGAGCAGAGAGCCTGATGTGGGTTCGATCCCAGGACCCTGGGATCATAACCTGAGCCAAAGGCAGAGGCTTTAATCCACTGAGCCACACAGGAGCCCCATTACAGTCTTTGTTTTAAAGTGTATTTTGTCTAATATAAATATTGCTACTCTGACTTCTCTTCTTTTCCATTTGCATGATAATTTTCCCCCAACTCTTCATTTTCAATATATGTGTTTTTAGGTCTGAAATGATTTTTTTTTGTAGGCAGTATATGGATGGGTCTTGCTTTTTTATCCATTCCTTCACCCTATGTCTTTTGTGGGGTTTTTTTTTTTTTGCCTTTTTAAAAAGATTTTACTTATTTATTTGAGACAGAGAGAGTACGAGTAGGGTTAGGGACAGAGGGAGAAGCAGACTCCCAACAGAGCAAAAAACCGGACACTGGGCTTGACCTTAGGACTCCAGGATCATGACCTGAGCCAAAGCAGATGTTAAATTAACTGATCCACCTAGGCACTGCAACACTAGACTTTGATTGGACAATTTAGTCCATTTATATTCAAAATAATTATTGATAGGCATATACATATTATTGATTGTTACTTATTTTTTGGTTGTTTTTGTAGTTCTCCTCTGTTCCTTACTTCTCTTGCTCTCTTCTCTAATGGTTTGTTGGCTTTCTTTAGTAATATACTTCGATTTTTTCGCCTATTTTTTGTATTTTTTAATATATTACTGGTTTTTCATTTGTGGTTACCAGTAGGTTTGCATATAATATCTTCTGCAGATAGCAGTTTATTTTAAGTTGATGGTCATTTATTTTGAACCCATTCTTACTCTACTACCCCTTCATTTTAGGTATATGGTGTCATAATTTATATCTTTTATTTTGTAAATCCCTTAACTGACTTTTTTAAAAAATTATTTATTTATTTATTTGACAGAGAGAGAGAGAGAGAGAGATCACATGCAGGCAGAGAGAGAGGGGGAAGCAGGCTCCCTGCTGAGCAGAAAGCCCGATGCGGAGCTCGATCCCAGGATCCTGGGATCATGACCTGAGCTGAAGGCAGAGGATTAACCCACTGAGCCAACCAGACACCCCTTACTTTTATAGATATACTTATTATTAACTGTTTTTGTGCTTCCTAATTTTCTTATTTATACTCATGGTCTTTCCTTTCCATTCAAGTATCCCCTACAACATATCTTATGGGGATGGTTTAGTGGCTATGAATTCCTTTAAATTTTGTTTGTCTGAGAAACCCTTTGTCTCTCCTTCTATTCTGAATGATAGCCTTGCTGGATAGAATATTCTTGATGGCAGGCTTTTTCATTTCAGCAGCTTAAATATATCATGTTACACTCTTCTGGCCTACAAAGTTTCTGTTGAAAAATAAGCTTCTAGTCTCAAGGGATTTCTCTTTTATGTAACTGGTGTGCTTTTTGCATGTGTGTCATTTGTATTTTTTTATTATTATTATTATTATTATTATTTTTTGCTGCTTTAAAATTCTCTCTTTATCACTACTTTTTGCCATTTTAAATACTATGTGTCTTGGTGTAGACCACCTTGGGTTGATTTTGTTGGGTGCTCTCTGTGCCTCCTGGATCTGAATTTCTGTTTCCTTCTCCATATTTTCCACTATTATAAGACATTCTCTGACCACTTTTCTTTCTCTACTCCTACTGAGATCACTATAATGTGAATGTTTTATACTTCATGGTGTCACTGAATTCCCTAAGTCTATTTGTTATTGTACTTTTTCTCTCTTGTTCAGCTTGATTGCTTTCCATTACTCTGTTCTCCAAATCATTGATCCATTCTTTTGCTTCCTCTAGTCTACCATTTATTCCATCTAGTGTATTTTTATATTCAGTTATCAAGTTCTTCATCTCTAATAGGTTCTTTTTATGTTTTCTATCTCCTTGTTAAGGGACTCACTGAGGTCCTCCACTCTTTTCACAGTCCACTGCATATCTTAATGACCATTACTTTAAATTATTCACTAGGCATATTACTTATTTCCATTTTGGGTAGCTCTCTTGCTATGATATTGTCCTATTCTTTCATTTGGACATATTCAGTTGCCTCCTCATTTTTTTCTAACTCTTGCTTCTACTTCTATGTGTTAGGAAAGTCAGCTACATCTCTTGCTTTCAAAGTATTAGTCTTATGGAGAAGAGATTCTATAGTGTCCTGCAGTGCAATGTCCCCTGTTCATAAGAACCTGGTGCTTTATGGGTGATCTCTATGTGTATTGGGTGTGCCCTGCTGTTAAGGCTGAGCAGCTTTTGCCTTCAGTTGTCATCTGCAATGGCTCTCTTTGCCTGTTGTGGGCAGGGTTTGATCAATATGTTGTTAGTGGGCCAATCCAGGGCCACCTTGGGTTTGAATTGAGTTAGACCAGGCATTTTCCAGAGATGTAGTAACACTGCATTCCAGCACACTTTTCCTATGTTGTCTCCTGAGAAGCTGTTGTTAGTGGGTACAGCCTGCAGTCAGAAAAGATGTCTGCTTCCAGGATGGGGCCACTGTCAGATTGGTATATGCAGTTATATTCCTCTCTCCCTGAGGCATGAGTAACATGTGTGGTGCTGGCCCCTATTAGGGCTGATTGCATACTGTCAGCTTTGTGGCACCACTTCGAATGGGCTCTGGCCAAAAGTGTATTGGAGGGAGCATATATTCAGGAGAACCCCCAGGGCGGGATGGCCTGTGTTAGCATGGTCTGCAAGGAACTGCTGTGGGAGGGTACTTGGAGCTGAGGCCTGGCTGGAGTGAGCACGTCCATAGGAGAATGTGGGGGTGGTGCACTGCTAGTAAGTTAAGTAGCCAGTGTTGGCACTATGCTGGTTTCCACAGCTGTCCATGTGTCTAGTATAGGGGGTAAGGATGGGAAATTGTCCCTGCTAGCTACTTTGTTCTTCGAGAAGTCTTCCAGAAATGATCCCTTCCCCTTGAGCATGTGCTCTGAGATTAGTAAACAAATCTCTCTTTTGTATATCCCAGGAACTTTTCCAAACTGCTGCTACTATATCTTATCTCCATAGGGCTGTCTCTCTTTTTGTTGTGCTATCTCTTTAAATATGAGGACTCAGTTTCTTCTTGTTCTCCCAGCTGTCCAAGAGCCTGAGATGGCTGATTTTTAAGTTTCCACATGCTAAACTCCACTTCCTGTAAGAACTCACAAACTTTGGCCCCTCTGGTTTTCAAAGCCAAATGATATGGGGATTCATCTTCCTTGTGTGGGCTACTTAATGTGAGAGTTGAGTCTGTTCCTCTCCTCTTTCCACCATGCAGTAACCCTCCCTCCCTCACATAGTCCCAAAGGTTCATTTAGCTCCTATGTCTCAGACCTTCCTACCCTCTTTGATGTGAACTCTTCTTTACTTTTAGCTTTAAAGAGTTTGCTATGCCAGTGTTCAGGTCATTTTCTGGGTTATTTACACTCATGTGGGAGTTATGTAGCTGTATCTGTTGGAGGTGGTGAGCATACGGCCTTCCTAATCTGTCGTCTTCTCTGGAAGAAACCACTTGTTTTTATTTCTATGGGAGAAACTTTACAGAAATTTTAGGGATAGAAAAATGGAAAGAATGCACCATTATATGTCAAAGAATAATAATTGTCTTAGCCTGGGGATTTGATGATGGAAAATATTGTATAAAAACCCAACACACACACACACACACACACACACACGCATGAACACACACAGAAAAAAGCAAAGCAAGGTGGGATGGTGTAAAGTGAGAGGGCAAGTTAAGATTGAGTGAGAAATTTTCAAGTGCCAGGAAGTGTGTTCTAAGCTCTTTATATGAATCTTCTTGTAAGTATTTATAATAACCAATGAGTTAAGTATTATTACTATCACCATTTAATCATTCATTGAGAAGCAGGGAGATTAAGTGACTTGTTGAAGCTCATCTGATAAATAAGGAGTAACACTAGTAATTTGAGTGTAGACAATGTGCTCCAGAGCATGGCCATAAATGGCCAAATGATGCTGCTTCTATCATAGAAGTTCTGACATAGCTCTGGATTGAGTTTCTTAAAAACAGAAATAAGGGGCGCCTGGGTGGTTCAGTGGGTTAAAGTCTCTGCCTTCGGCTCCAGTCATTATCCCAGGGTCCTGGGATCGAGCCCCGCATTGGGCTCTCTGCTCAGGGGGGAGCCTGCTTCCCCCTCTCTCTCTGCCTCTCTGCCTACTTGTGATCTCTGTCTGTCAAATAAATAAATAAAATCTTTAAAAAAAACATAAATGAAATCTTTTACTAATGATGTTGACTAACAGTTTATGTCACTTAATATTCAAGAGAGGTGTTAAATAATTATTACTTGATAACCAATAAGAAATTATGGTTATGAATTGTGGCTTATGAAATTATTGTTACAATCTTTGTAATCATTTGTAGGTGTGCCATAATGAAATACCTCAGATTGGGTGGCTAAGATCAAGGTGTTGGCAGGTTTGATTTCTCCTGAAATCCCTTTCCTTGGTTTGCAGATGGCTGCCTTCTCACAATGCCCTCGTGTGTTTTTTTCTCCAAGCATACATATCCTTAGGATTTCTTCCTTTCTTCCTTTCTTCCTTCCAAATCCATTGGATTTGGGCCTACCCATATGAACTCATTTAAAATTAATTACCAAAAGTCTTTATCTCTGAATATAGTCATGTTGGATGTTAAAACTTCAACATATGAGTTTTGAAGTAGCACAATCCAGAACATAGCAGTTGGTATATAAACATTATAATTATATATGCATAAATATTATGTATGTGTTATATATATGTATGTATATATATATACACATGGTATACGGTATATGGTATATCTACATATACATGGCATATACATATGTCAAGGGAGACTACAAATACATATTCATTATTTACTTTTTATTTTATTCATTTTTCATTGAAACAGATATTCTCATTTATCTGGAATTACTTAGTGATTATTCTGATTAGGAAATCTTACCTTTATAGATTTATCACATAAAGAAATATTTACTTTTTATATGTCCCAGACGTTAAATTCACTACACAGTCACCAATATCCAAGTAACTCAATATTTTAAAATAAATATAGCAAAATATAACTTGTCAAATGTTGGTTTGAAACTGGAATGACAGATTTAAAGCAATTCTCAGAATTTTACCTTGAAGACATGTACAGCTAGAAATTCAAAATAATTCCAATAAGAATATTCTGAGAAAAAGAGACTGCCGAAAAAACCCAAATCTGGCCTTAGCTAAGGAGAGATTTTATTCAAAAGAATGATCTCAGTCAGGGAGAGAGAATAGGTAGAATGCTCTGACCATGAGATATACAGGAATCTCAAAGGGCAGGCAGAAAGGAATTTTCTTCAATAGGAGGTATAAATGAGGCCCCAAAAAACCAGGTACAGGGACGTAGGATGGGATAGTAGCATAACTGGACAATTGAGCAGGAAATTGCTTTCCGTGAGGTCAGCCTATTCTCAAGAGTGCCCTTAAAGAGATTTTGTTCCATATTCCACTCTGACCAGACTGAGGCTTGGCCAATCTTCAAGAGCCTATGACAAGGGAAATAATCCTAACTGAACTTTACTTAAGTCAAATTTGCAGGTATTTTGTTGAGGTTAGTCAGTGAGTACAAAGAGTTAAACGAAATACTTATGAAGCAAAGAATCTGGGTGTTCTGTGTCTGGTCTTGTCATAGGTGAACGCGTGTTTATCTAAATCCCATGGGATTCACATTTGGGGTGATCCTTTTCTCAAAACACAAAAGGGTAGGACATTTTCTGAACCTTTGCTGTTTTTCAGGAGCACAGACCTCTGGCAGTTTAGTATTGTCACCATCAATGTACATGGCTAGATGTCATCATGAATTATTTTTCTTTTAACATTCAGACATACATTTTGGTATATGCAACCTCATGATACCCTGACAAGGTGCTTCATAAATATTAGTAATCATAAAAAATTAGTAATATTTTATCATTATGATTAGCTGAAGTTTTACTGAGAAAGCAGACAGAAGTCAATTCCTAGCCCCATTTATGACAACATGAAACAAATTCTATTACTGTAGCAGAATCAGAAGTGACTAAGTATTTTGTGGAATCATCTCAGTTTGGACATGGGATTGAAAGATACTGGTTGTCTTCTCTTCACAAGAAGATACAGGCTGAAAAGTTTTGCAGGGGTGGTGAACATCTGTGTCTGTCACTTATATTGGGCATATGCTTTGAATCATAGGGATTAAATATCACTTCAACTTCTGGAGTAGGTCAATGGAATTGTTGATGGCAGATTTTGTCTTCCATCTCTAATGCCAACTCTCTTGCAACAGATGATGTTGTCTCCTTTTAATTTTTTTTTTATTTCCAAGAGATATAAAATCTTGAAACTGTCACAGTCTTTTAAAATCCATACTAACAAGGGATTGCATTGACATTTCCTTATGAAAATTGTTTATCTTTGCTGCCTGTGCATATTTTCCATGCAAGAGTATAAAATACCAGCTCAACTAGGGCCAAGTCTCCTTCTGCTATTGTGCAATCATTAAATACTTAATTATATTTTTTCTAAGTAATGTAGGTTTTGTGTGTTTCAATAACAAATTAAAATATACCTATTGGCTTGAGAAATATCTCCTTGGTAAATACACCTGTAAGAAGTACATCCATTTTAATGGACCTGAAATATTTCATCTGCAGTCCTTTCCCTACCTAGAAAAAATACTTATAAATGCCCCTATTTATATAAAAAGGGAATTTGTAGCTTGAAATAATGTGCATTTTTTCTAGTCTATATAAAATCTTATTTTTCTTGGTCAAAGTCCATACCCTCAAAAATAAATTGTAAATCTCTGCAACTGAGTAAAGAACTCTTTTAACTAAACATTTGGAACATCACTAAATTCCCCAAATTAAGACTTGAGTATATTATCCCAAATTGCATAAAATATTAATATATTTTTAATTTAATATGTTTAAGAGGTTGATTAAATTTATATTTTATGGATGTTTTATACATATGTAATTGAAATTTCATAAATATATAACATTTAATGATACATATATGCCATAAAATAAAAATGTATTAAAGTCTTTGAATCTAATAAACTCAATAATGCTTAAGGCAAATCCCTGACCATGTGAACTTAATTTAATACAACCCCTCCATACATACACATACCCACTACTAAAACTGTAGAAATAAATTAACTCATTTGAGGCATGATTACACAAATTCCATAATTTTAAGAGACCGTTATTAAGTCATAAGCAAATAAATATGGACTTTGAGTGAATATACTCACTAATATGGAGCACTAAAACATTGGTAAATTTCTTAATCTCTTTATTTCGCTAAAAACATAAAATTTAGTAATAAACATAGGAGTGCAAATATCTCTTTAAGACACTGATTTCAAATCCTTGGAATATATACCTAGAATTTGGATCATAGGATCATGTTTAGTTCCATTTTTATTTATTGAGGAGCCCCATACTTCTCTCTATAGTGTTTGCACCATTTTACATTTCCACCAACAATGTACGAGGATTCTAATTTCTTTACATCTTCATTAACACTTATCTTTTGTTTTTTGATAGTAACCATATTAACACGTGAAGTGATATCTCATTGTGATTTTGATTTGCATTTCCCCTATGATTACTGATATTGAGTACTTTTCATATACCTGTCAACCATAGTGAAAAATATGGAAATAACCTAGATACATATTAACAGACGAATGTATAAAGAAAATGTAGTGAATACATATAATAAAATATTATTTAACCTTAAGAAAGAAAGAAATCCTACCATATGCAACAACATGGATGAACCTAAAGGACATAATGCTAAATGAAATAAGTCGGTCACAGAAGAACAAATATTGCATGATTCCACCTACACGACGTAATGTAAAATAGTCAAACTCATAGAAGAGGAGAGTAAAATGGTGTTTTCCAGAGGCTGAGAGAGGGGAAATGGAGAATTGTTCTATGGGTATAAAATTTCATTTATGTAAGATGAATATGTTCTAGAGATATTTTATACAACATAATGCTTATAGTTTCAAATACTGTATTGTACACTTAAAAATTTAAGAGAATAGGGAGGCCTGGGTGGCTCAGTCAGTAGAGCATTTTAATTCAGTCTCCATGCTCAGGCCCAGATCTACTTGAGATTCTCTCTCTCCCTGGCTCCTCCCACCCTAGCCCCACTGATTGCACACACTCTCTCTCTTTCTCTCAAATAAATAAATTATTTTTAAAACATTTTATTTATTTATTTGAGAGAGAGAGAAAGCACAAGTAGGCAGAGAAGCAGGCAGAGGGAGAGGGAGAAGCAGGCTTCCCATTGAGCAGAGAGCCTGATGTGGGGCTCTATCCCAGGACCCTGGGATCATGACCTAAACCAAAGGCAGAGACTTAGACCAAGCCACCCAGGCATTTCAGTAAATAAAATCTTAAAAAAAAATATTTAAGAGCTCATGTTCTTACCACAGGAAAGAAAGAAAAAAGAAAGAAAGAAAGGAGGGAGGGAAAGAGGGAGGGAGGAAGAAAGAAAGAGAAGGGAAGGAAGGAAGGGAGGGTGAAGGACAAGAAGTTATTTGGGGTTGGTAGCAGAGTCAGGCTTTTTAGCTTTAGAAATGTGAAATATGACCACTTATTAATATATTTTACTTTAACACATGAACATTTGTAAATTTATCCACAGTATCACAGATACATTTCTACTAACTTTTTTTTCATAAATTATTACTCCATTATACCACAGGCTTATGTAACATTACAAAGGGAAAGTGACAGCAATAACTTATTTTCTTTTTCTTAAGTAAATGTACCAAATTAATAGAGTCTTCTTAACAATGTGTACATAGAGGTAAGAACAGGGAATTCAGTAACAATGCCAGGAAAACAAATAGAAGTAATTTGGATCATGTCTATGTGTTATTGTGTGGGAATGTAAGTCATATTATCCAGTGTTTTGGTTTTTTTTTTCTTATCCTCTATTTCTTCACTTTACGAAATAATGGTCTAGATATATGTATGTCAAACTTTTCTGGAATGGTTCAGATTTTCCTTTGACATTCATTCCTATTCACTCCAGTTCACAGCAATTCCTATGAAGAACTAGATTTTCCCCAAACAACACCACATCCCAGCGTACCTGAGAGAGGAGTGCTCTTCCTCGGTTTGGCAAATACTTACATGAAACAAACACACTTGTTTTCCAGCAGTTTGATTTATAAAGAAATTACATATAGTGTTTTATGCTAGCTATAGCTATAAATAAAAGCAATAACTTGATTGTTAACAGTAAACATGATCAGAGCTGAGAAACATATTGGAGCAAGCAATATCTGTTTAAAAAAGGCTGATCTCAATCTTTTTTTCTCTTTTCTAAAGAGAAATTATTAAGCATTTCTGTTTGTCACTTAACATTTTCTGAATAAAATATGTTCTTGGGATTAGTATGTCATAAATGAGTAGAGTAAGAATTAAAATATTAATATAATTAAGTTAAAAACAAATAAGCACCCAAATTAAAAAAATATGCATTGCTTTCTTTGGCCCACAGTTTAATACAGTGATAGTAATCCAGGTAATAGAACTCTTCTGGGACTATTGTAAGAACTCCCTTACCACAGTCATTACAGATTGGCCTGCTGCTTCATATTATTTCTATGATAAGCTACTGAAAATTTAATTAGGTTTAGCTCCAAAATATTTCTTCATAACGTAAGTACAACAGATGAATAAACCTTTGTGATTCATTTATTTATAGCAACTTAAGGAAGCTCATTAATACATTTCCTTTGCAGATATTTGCATTAAATAGAAATTCTCAATGAAATATTGCCAAGGATCTTTAAGAACCCGTATTCCCTAGCATCAAATCATGCTGGTGGATGATAAGTTTGATTAAGTGAATTAAATATCCACTTAATTTGCTGCCAGAAAGGGCAAGTACTATTTTTGGCTCTTACTGAGATGTAATAGAAGTTGTTACAGAAATTTTTATTTTTCTTGAATACTGTTTTCCCTAAAATCTTATAAATGCTACCTACTTACTATTTCTTAAATTGAAAATTTCCTTATACTCCATTTAAGAATTCAAGTTTTATATTATAATTTAGTGTTTCCCTTTACTGTGAGTTTCCTTGTTTATCAGTTCTTTTACACAAATCATGATTTGTAAGCAAGTGAAACAAAGCTCCAGTGAGAGATAGCCCCAAACTTTGCTTGTAAGTCAAACACAGATCTCATTCAATCAATAGGTCATATTAAATGGAATTTTTACTGTGACCTTAAGTATGGGCATATCAAATACCTTCTGTCAGCATATCCATGAGTCATTTTGATCTCTTTACTCTTGAATCTGTTCCTTAACCTAGATCCTACATTAGTCTCATGCCTTTATTCTCTATGATGATTTTTCTCTCTTTATTTTCCTTCCAATTAGATGTGAAGTCATATACATGTTTCTTTGGTGATGACCCTTGTTTTTAAACAAATTTGTCATATTTTTCCATAGTTTCTATCACTGCCTTTAAATATTTGGTAGGATGAAACAGTAGTTATACATATAGACATCCATTGGAGATGTTGCAGATTTGGTTCCAGACCACCTCAAAAAAATGAAAAATGCAATAAAGCAAGTCAGTGAACTTTCTGGTTTCTCTGTACATCTTAAAGTTATATTTGTACTATATAAGTGTTATAGAAATAAGTTATATTTACACTATAGTCTATTAAATGTGTAATGGCACTAGATCTAAAAAAAACAATGCACATACCTTAATTTTAAAAATATTGCTAAAAATTGCTACCCATAATTTGAGTGAAATTTCCACCAGTCATAGTCTCTTTGCTGGTGGAGGGTCTTACCTCACTGTTGATGGCTTCTGACTGATTATGGTTTATGGCTGCTGAAAGCTGAGGTGGCTATGGCAATTTCTTAAAATAAAACAATAAAGTTTGTTGAATCAAACTTTGATTTGATGCAACCTTTTCATGAATGATTTCTCTGTAACATGCAATGCTTTTGACAGCAATTTACCCACAAAGAACTTCTTTCAAAGTTGGAGTCAATCCTCTCAAACACTGTTGCTGCTTTATCAATGAAATTTGGTAATGTTCTAAATCCTTTGCTGTCATTTCAACAATCTTTACAGCATCTTCACCAGAAGTAGATACCATTTCAAGAAACCATATTCTCTGCTCATCTAAAGAGGCAACTCATCATCTGTTCAAGTGTTATCATGAGATAGCAGAAATTCAGTCACAATTTCAGGCTCCACTTCTAATTCTAGTTCTCTTACTGTTTCCACCACATCTTCAGTTACTACTTCCACTGAAGTTCTGAGCCCCTAAAAGTCAGCTATAAGAGATGTCATCAATTTTTTCCAAACCTCTGTTAATGTTGATATTTAAGTCCTTCCCATGAGTCACCAATGCTCTTAATGTTATCGAAAATGGTGAATCCTTTCCAGAAGGTTTTCAAATTGTTTGCCCTTATCCATCAGAGAATCATTACCTATGGCAACTAATACAAAACATATTTCTATTTTTTTAAAGATTTTATTTATTCATTTGACAGAGAGAAAGAGAGAGTGCACCAGCAGGGGGAGTGGCAGGCAGAGGAAGAGGGAGAAGCAGGCTCCTTGCTGAGCAGGAAGCTGGATGCCTGGGTTGATCCCAGGACCCTGGGATTGTGACCTAAGCTGAAGGCAGATGCTTAATGGACTGAGCCACCCAGGAGCCCCCAAAATTGTATTTTTTTTAAAAAATATTTTTATTTATTTGACAGTGAGAGATCAAAAGTAGGCAGAGAGGGGCGCCTGGGTGGCTCAGTGGGTTAAGCCTCTGCCTTCAGCTCAGGTCATGATCTCAGGGTCCTGGGATCGAGCCCCACATCAGGCTCTCTGCTCAGCAGGGAGCCTGCTTCCCCACCTCTCTGCCTGCCTCTCTGCCTACTTGTGATCTCTCTCTCTCTCTCTGTCAAATAAATAAATAAAATCTTTAAAAAAATTGTTACAAAAAAAGTAGGCAGAGAGGCAGGCAGTTAGAGAGAAAGGAGGAAGCAAAGCAAGTTCTCTGCTGAGCAGAGAGCCCAATGCGGGACTGGATCCCAGGACCCTGAGATCATGACCTGAGCTGAAGGCAGAGGCTCAACCCCCTGAGCCACCCAGGCGCCCCAGTATTTTTTTTTAAGATTATTTATTTATTTATTTGTCAGAGAGAGCAAGCAAGAGAGAGCGAGCACAGGTGGACAGAGTGGCAGGCAGAGGCAGGGGGAGAAGCAGGCTCCCCTCGGAGCAAGGAGCCCAATGTGGGACTGATCCCAGGACGCTGGGATCATGACCTGAGCCGAAGGCAGTTGCTTAACCAACTGAGCCACCCAGGCATCCCACGCCCCTCTATTTCTTAAATAATATGACATGAGAGTCAAAATTACTTCTTGATCTATGGGCTACAGAATGGATGCTGTGTTAGCAGGCATGAAAACATGAATCTTGTCGTAAATCTCCATTAGAGTTCTTGGGTGACCAGGTGCATTGTCAGTGAGCAGTAATATTTTGAAAGAAATCTTTTTTTTTTCTTTTACTTTCCTGAGCAGCAGTTCTCATCAGTGGGTTTAAAACATTCGGGAAATTGGGGTGCCTGGGTGGCTCAGTCAATTAAGTGTCTGACTCCTAGTTTCAGCTCAGGTCATGATTTCAGGATAGTGAGATCAAGCCCACAATGGGCTCTATATTCAGCAGGAGTCTGCTTGAGGTTCTCTCCCTCACCTCTTCCCTCTGCCCCTCTACCACACTGTCTCTCAAATAAATAAATAAATCTTTAAAATATTCAGATCATGTTGTGATCAGATGTGCTATCATTCAGGCTTTGTTGTCCCACTTACAAAGCACAGGCAAAGTAGATTTAACATAATTCTTCAGAGCCTAGGACTTTTGTAATGGTAAATAAGCATTGGTTTCATCTTAAGTCACACGCTGCATTAGCTCCTAACAAGAGAATCAGCCTATCTTTCAAAACTATGAAGTCAGGCATTGATTTCCCCTCTCTAGCTACAGAAGTCCTAGATAGCATTTTCTTCTAATGGAAGATTGCTTCATCTACACTGAAAATTCATTGTTTAGTGTAGTCACTTTCATTAAAGATTTTAGCTAGATCTTCTGGATAACTTGCTACAGCTTCTACACCAGATGTGTTAAAACAGAAAACTGCTTCCTTTTGCACTTTCATTTTATGGACATGGTTTCTTTCCTTTAACCTCATGGAACAACCTCCGCTAGCTTCATACTTTTCTTCTGCAGCTTCCTCACCTCTCCTAGCCTTCACAGAATTGAATAGAATTAGAGTTTTGCTCTTGATTGGTCTGTGGCTTTAGGGAATGTGGCTGCTTTGATCTTCTATCCAGGCCACTAAAACTTTCTCCATCTCAGCAATAAGGCTATTTCACCTACTTATCATTCGTGTGTCTTCTTAGCAGTTTTAATTTCCTTCAAGAACTTTTCCTTTGCATTCACACCTTGGCTAACTGTTTGGCATAAGAGGCCTAGCTTTTTTTGATCTATCTCAAATTCTGACATGCCTTTCTTACTAAGCTTAATCATTTCTAGCTTTTGATTTAAAGTGAGAGATGTGTGACTCTTCTTTTCACTTAAACTCTTAGAGGCCATTGCCATAGTTATTAATTGGTCTAATTTCAATATTTTCATGTCTCAGGGAATATGGAGACTCAAGGAGATGGGGAGAGACTGGGCAATGACCAGTAAGTGGAGTAGTCTATACACATACAACATTTATCCATTAAGTTGCCATCTAATATAATGCAGTTTGTGGCACCCCAAAACAATTACAATAGTAACATCAAAGATCACTGATCATGGATAACCACAACAAATATAATAATGAAAAGGTTTGAAATACTGTGAGAATTACTAAAATGTGACAGGACATGAAATGAGCAAATGCTGTTGGAAAATGGTGCCTATAGATTTGCTTGATGCAGGGTTTCCACAAACCTTCAGTTTGTAAAAAAAAAAAAAAAAGTAGTATCTGCAAAGTGTAATAAAGAGACATGCAAATAAATGAGGTATCACTGTACATCTATCTTACACACTGAGGATAAATGAGTGCATCTATAGTACTACATATATAGTATTATATGTATCTATTTTCTATGCATATATATATCAGTACATCTTAAGTATATAAAGAGCCAAATTATTATATTAAATGATATGAATCTCTTCACTTTACTGGCTATTTCTAAATTTGTCTTAAGGTGATTGTAGAAATTGGTCCTCCAGTGTATTGATCCAAACAAGCAGCGCATAAAAGTTTTAATTGTTTTATGTATTCATCAGTCTTACTCTTTTCTGATTTAAAAATATTTTACTCTGAAAGTAATGAATAGTTTTCTTCTAATGACATTTGAATAATTTGGAATAGCTTTTCATATGCTTACTCAGTATTCTACTGACTGATTTGTAGAAATTCTCTATATTCTAAAGGTAATTATTTATTAAGGTTTTCATTATTGCACATATCTCCTCCAAATCTATCACTTGTGGAACATGAGAAATCTTATCTTGTATTCTTATATTATGTATACATATAAACATAAATATACACATATATATGTATATGCATATATGCCACATCAGAGTGTATAAATATACAAGCTATATATATACATTTTATGATATATACATTTATACATCTGTTTACATATATAATAATATTTTTTTTCTGTTTTAACACACAGACACCCAACACACACATGTTCATATATACCAGTGAGAAATATCTGAAAATATGCTGTTGGAAAATGTGATAATGATTCTAATGACAATATATTTATAGGTGAGGCAATTGTGAAAAGATTTAATATTTAATTAATGTATTTCTTAGTAGTAAAATTATTTATTATGTAAAAGTATACTGTACACCAAGAAAAATTAAGTGGCTATCTATTGTATATAATTAATGTATGTTTATGCTTAAAATTAAAATTTTCCTTTAAAATAATCAACAGAACATATGTGGTATTCTTGTCTTTGCTTCTGAAAACCATAGGCCTGATTACCCTCATGTAGTCAATTTGGGACAAGATAATCTTAAAATTACCTCTTTATATCTTTGAGGTGAAGATCTATTTTAGTTTTAAAATCTGCGTTTCTTAAATAATTTAAATTATGATACATAGTATGATAGATCAATCCTACATCTAATAAATAATAAGAATCAGAATGTTATATATTTTGTAAAATATAGCTGACATCTTTCCAAACTGTATTGCAGTTTTTCTGAAGTATAAGATGTCAAGATCTGACGGCCCCAAATACTAATTTATAAATTCAAGTTAAGAAGCAACGTCATGGTTATATAAACTATTTTTTTTTTCCTACTGGCCTAGACGACAAAGAGTTGGTATCAGAGTTTGTTGTTTTTTTAATAACAATAATTCTGGAGTTGGTGCAATCTTCTTTCCAAATCTTTCTATTAATATTTGAAAAAAAAATGCTAGAGTGACATATTGCCAATACCAAAACGTTGTTCTTAGAACCTTCTAAGAACCTTCTAAGGTTCTAAGAACCTTAGAAGGTTCTAAGTACAACGTTTTAGTATTAGTGAAAAATGAAATTTCCTTCCGGTTTCTTTTTCCAGTTAAGTTAATGAAGCAAAAACTTTATTCTAAACCTTTAATAAATAAAAATCATGTATAGCTTTCAATTTCTCATGAGACAGAACCTTTCTTCTCCCTAAATTTTCTTTTTCCTCACTATTTCCCAATTCCCAATCTTATACTCTCAACACAATATTCTATTTATTCTTGGTCTGGAAATCCAGTTTAGTAACACAATGAATATGAAGATGATGAGGTTTGCTAATTCTTCTTGCACACTCCAACCGTAGGATGGTGATCATGTTCTCACTTTGTCTTTAGTAAAACTGTACTAAACTGTATTCCTTTCATCCAGCAAAGTAATATTTATAGAGATGAATATAAGATAGTAATATCTAATCTGTTGATGTTTAATCTAAAATTTTGAGCAATACCTTACTATCTGTATCCAGGTGTTTTTTTTTTCTTTCTTTTTTTTAAGATTTTATTTTATTTATTTTTTTATTTGACAGACAGAGATCACAAGTAGGCAGAGAGGCAGGCAGAGAGAGAGGGGGAGGCAGGCTCCCCACTGAGCAGAGAGCCCGATGTGGGGCTCCATCCCAGGACTCTGAGATCATGACCTGAGCTGAAGGCAGAGGCTTTAACCCACTGAGCCACCCAGGCGCCCCTCCAGGTTTCTTTTATATTCTTTGTGATTGCTTCAAGCTCACGCAAACAGTATCATGAGGCTGTATCTTGTTGATTCTGGCCCCTGTTCATATCTGAGTATACTATATAGAAATAAGTAATAAGAGGAGCCTAGATCACCCACACAATGGGTTATTCCTCCTCTATATCATTTGAAGATCTTCTGATTATACATTCATATATAAATATAATCTAAAATTTCATTTGTTTAATTATTCAGGCCAAGATTTATCTTTGCTTGTTATTTTTGGTAAAATGTTGCTAAGATAAAATTCACCGTAATATAGAGTATTGCATGAAATTTAATACCAGATACATTTTTTTCCACAATACTTATGTTAGCATCCTTTCTCAGATATGTATCTTGAGTGACCTAAACATTTATATTAACCTTCTGCATAAAGGGTTTTAAAATGTTTTATATAACCTTAAAAATAAAGGCACACTGAAGCTATATCATTAACCTAGTCAGTGACAAGAGATTTGCTTTAAGTTTAGAATTTACCCAAGGAAAGAATGTCAATAAGCAGTGATGAGTTCCACAAAGCAGGTGCATAACAGCAAATAGAACAATCACTCAAAATGACACATTTCAAACCTAAAGAAATGAGAGATCTGTGTCAACTGATTTCAACTAACAATCTGTAGAAAATGGACTTGAAAACTCCTTAAGGTAACTTTGTCTACAAGTATGGCATTTTAATACATTGCTAGAATGTCACAGGTAATGAAAATTTGAGAAATACCTGGTGTAGCGACATCAAAGACTTCATGACAGGTAGTAATCAGTTATATTATTGATTATGTTAGATAAATGTTATAATCCAAATAACCCATAATTGATAACATGCAAAAAAATGTATCTGAAGAGTAAAATGTGCTTATTCCAAGAGAAATATAATCCTTAAAAGGAGATGCCATCATATTTTACATGAATAGGCAATGTCAATCAAAGTGCCCCACATTTTAATAATAGCTTGGATTTAAAATATTTATTAAACAAAATCTGTATATTATAAATTATACAGTAAATTATACACCATAAACATCAAATGGCAGGTAATGTCTAAAGGACTGTGATTGGAAAAAAAATGCAAGTTGTCAGTTCCAGACATATTTTAAAGTAGTGGGGGGATATTTAAGTGATTCCGGTGAGAATACAGGAAGTAATAATGGGAATGATATGCATTTTTATTTAGAGGTCATTTATAGGCGGTTCACACAATTTACAGTTTCTTATCTTTATTACAAAAATGATGTTAAGTAACAATGTGATAGTATGCTGAATATTAGAAAGGAGCACTCTATATTTCTAGGAAAGGAGACTAATTTTTTTTAAGTATAATTGACATACAGTGTTATATTAGTTTCAGGTGTGCAACATATTGATTTCACAATTCTATACATTACTCAATACTCACCACGATAAGTGTAGTCAACATCTGTCACCATACAACGTTATTAGAATATTACTGAACATATTCCTAATTATTTTATAATTAAAGTCTGTACCTCTTAATCACCTTTATCTATTTTGCCTATTCCTCCCCACACCTCTCCTCTGACAACAACCAGTTCTCTATATTTAAGAATCTTTGTGTGTGTGTTTGTTTTGCTTTTTAGGTTCCACATAAATGAAATTGTATGATATTTGTCTGACTTATTTCACTTAGCATAATACCCTCTATGACCATCTATGTTGTTACAAATGGCAAGACTTATTTTTTATGGCTGAATAATGTTCCATCATATGTGTATTATCTTTTTTATCCATTCATCTATGGATGGACACTTGGGTTGCTCTCATATCTTGGTTATTGTAAATAATGCTGCAGTAAACATCAGGGTGCATATACCTTTTCCAGTTAGGGTTTTAGCTTTCTTTGGGTAAATACTCAATAGTGGAATTACTGGATCTTATGATATTTCTATTTTCAATTTTTTAAGACCCCTGGACTGTTTTCCACAGTGGCTGCATCAATTTACATTCCCACCAACAATGCACAAGGGTTCCTTTTTCTTTTCATCCTCGCCAACACTTGCTGGTTCTTGTCTTTTTGATATTGGCCATTTTAACTGGCTACTAAAACTAATGTTTAATAAAGCAATAGTAATAAAGAACGTGTCTCATTCCTGATTTTTTAAAATAAAATCTCTTTTTTTCTCCCATTCTCCATAGGTTCTCATTTCCTGTAATATGTTAGTTAAACTGGTGAGTGCTAAGTAACTAACAAATCTGAGAACTAAAAACACAAAAACACATGACACTATCTATCTCCATCTTTCTTTTTCTTTTTACCTTATTCGCTTTTTCATAACAAGTTGATCTCTAGTGTATCTGCTTCAGAACTCATTCTAAATGAGGTAAATGGCAATTCTATGTTCAATGAGGTTGCATTTTATGCAGATTATTCACAGTTCTTAGAGCTAATAGAAAAAGTGAGCATTTTAGTTGGTGAATTAAATTAGCTGGTAAGTTGGGAAGAAATTTTTGTTTTCATACAAAAGTATTTTTCTTTTTTTTTAATTTGAGACTTTGTTTTATAAGTTTTATATTTCCAATAAAATTGAAAGAAAGTACAGAAATTTTCCATATACCCATCTACCTCCACATATTTATAGCCAACCCCATGATCAACATTCCTCACCAAAAGGTATATTTTGTTTTTACCAAGAATGAATATATACTGGCATATTATCATCATCCAAAATCCATAGTTTACATTAGGTTTCCTTCTTGGCATTTTATATTCTATGAGTTTGGGAAAATCATCGTTATAATCATATAAAATGTTTTTACTGCATTAAAAATCTTCAGTGTTCTGCCTATTAATTTTCTCCCCACTGCAACCACTGATCTTTTTAGTTTCTCCATAGTTTTTGCCTTCTCCAGAATAACTTATGGTTGGAATCGTAGCAGTATATATCCTACTCAGATTGGATTCTTCCATTTAGTAATAGGCATTTATTTTCCTCCATGTCTTTTCATACCTTGATAACTCTTTTTTTTTTTAAATCTAAATAATATTCCATTGTCTGAATGTATCACAGTTTATGCATTATTGAAGGTCATCTTGGTTGTCTTCAAGTTTTGGCAATTATGAATAAAGATATTATGAACATCTGTGTGCATATTTTTGTGTGGACATGTTTTCAACTCTTCTAGGAAAATCACAAGGAACACAATTGCTGGATTATATGGTAAAAGAGTACATTTAGTTTTTTTAATAAGCACCAAATTGTCTTCCAAAGTGGCTGTACCATTTTGCATTCCCATCATTAATATATGACAGTTCCTGTTACTCCATGTCCTCACCAGCATTTATAGTCTCCATGTTCTGGATTTTGGCTATTTTAATACTTGTGTAGTAGGATCTTATTGTTTTAAACTGCACTTCCTTAGTGACATAATATGGAGCATCTTTTCATATGCTTATTTGCCATGTGTGCACTTTCATATTTCTTCTTTAAGTAATTACTTAAGATCATTAATAGATACCCAAAGGATATCAAAAATATTGATTCAAAGGGGCACATGCACCCTGATGTTTATAACAGCATTATCAACAATAACCAAATTATGAAAGATCCCACACATCCATTAACTGATAATTGGATAAAGAAGATGTTGTATATATATATATATATATATAATATATCATATGTCACACATATATAAAATTTAATTCCATTTTATATATCATTATATTGTATTATTTTATTATAATTTTAGATTACATATTATATTATATATTATATTATTATAATATATATCTATATATTATACATATATAATGGAATATTATTCAGTTATCAAAAGAATGAAATCTTGCATTCGCAAAGACATGAATAGAGCAAGAGAGTGTATTATGCTAAGTGAAATAAGTCAGAGAAAGACAAATAGTGTATGATTTCACTCATCCGCGGAATTTAATAAATGAAACAGATGAACATGGGGGAGGGGGAAAAAGAGAGGGAAACAAATCATAAGAGACTCTTAACTATAGAGAAGAAACTGTGGGTTGATGGAGGGAAAGATGGCAGAGATAGGTTAAATGGGTGTGGGTATTAAGGAGGACACTTGTAAGGAGCACTGGGTGTTATATGTAAGCGATGAATCACTAAATTCTACTCATGAAACTAAAAGAAGAAGAAGGAAAAGGAAGAGAAGGAGAAGAAGAACAACAACTAGAAAAAGAAGGAGGAGGAGGAGAGGAAAAAGAAACTATCACTTGCTAACATTTGGTGTAGTATCGAAGAATAGCCACAGTGATTGAAAATTGTTATTAAAATACTTCTTTTGCAATTACAAAAAGAAAAAAAGTGGATACACAGGAATATAATTACTAGCCTCAGGGACTCCCTTATCAATATTAAAGAACAAAAATTCTACTTAGAACAAAAATTAAAGTCCACATCCAACATAAATTCCTTGTTTTAAAATCTAGCCCCATTATTGAATTGTATACCTGAAACTAATATTACACTGTATGTTAACTAACTGGAATTTAAATAAAAATTTAGAGATTTTTAAAAAGATCATTAATAGAGTTCCTCTATTTACACATAAATTAGTATTTCAAATAGTTACTCATTGAGGCTGAAAGTTTATCTAAGAGGATGGAGAAAACATACAAATTTTGTCTTAGATACAGATGACACACTTTTCTGCTAATTAAAAAGTGATGAAACTGAGTCAAGTAGATTACAGACAATAA
Organism: Mellivora capensis; assembly: GCA_004024625.1. Lineage (NCBI taxonomy): Eukaryota > Metazoa > Chordata > Mammalia > Carnivora > Mustelidae > Mellivora > Mellivora capensis. The sequence goes on from PISX010004288.1 coordinate 97,274, forward strand.
AGAGCAATCCACAAGTTCATCAATCACAAAGTATCAAATGCAATGCAATATTCTTAATTTCTACAGAATAGTAACTATCTTGCATAAAATGTTTGCTTTTAAGGAGTAGAACAGCAGCCTTATTTAAAGTACATTTGCTTCCAATTTTCTAACAATAAATTTGGTTAAATTTCTTAAGAGTAATGAAATAATCTACAATTTACTTGCAATATAAAGTAAAAGGCAAAGGGACATAAAATGTCAAAAAAATCTATGCTGGAAAAAAAATCTAAACTGGAAAACTTGAGGACTATTTTCCTTTCCTTTCTTCTAGGAATTCAATGGTTAAGTTTATAAGACTGTCAGGAGTTTTAGTGAAGTATCTTATGTTAAAATGCCTAGTCCAGGATATGGTTGGTACTCAATCAATGCTAACTGTATCTGAATTCTGGGCTTGTCTTTAGACAGACTTTCAAGAAATTCATTGATGTATATACATTGAATGATCAATAATTTTGAAAGATAAAATAAAGGTGAGTCTAAACTTCAAAGGCCTTTAATGACATAGCTAGTTTTTTGGTTTTTGGTTTTTATTTAATAAACAAAGGAAATCCTCTGGAGACTGTGATCAGGGATATTAAAATATGACAATTTTGCTTTAACATACATAATGTGACTTGATTAGCAAGTGATTGTGTGTATACATGTGTGCATTCATGTGACAGAAAGAAAGAGAATGATTAATAAAAAGTCCTTCAAAACTCAAATTGTCTGAATGGAAGGCAAGCATCTTCATTCCTTCCAATATTTTTTTCTTGACGTAAGATCCTGAGCGCTTTTCTGTATTGAACTGCATGATTTGTATGTGATAATAAGTCTCTCAGTATGCTCAACTGGATAATTCTCTTTTTTCCTGACAGTTCACACAAATAGCAATAAACTTATCTGATGCCCGCTGCTTTCTTTATGTCATTTGGAAATGAGTTATTGTTACACTTTCAGAATAAATTGAATTCTATTCTTTTAAACATGGATTTGAGTAGTCTGATACTTTAGCTTTTTTCTGTTACATTACAGAATATTATTAAGTCCAAAGTGATACATTGTAGGAATAGTGCCATATTAATCCTGTTGCTATTGTGGAATCTGGGATTTGTCTCCATGGACACTGAGCCGAGCTAACCTTCTGGGTTTCATAGCCTAACATTGACTCTGAGGACTGAAAACCCAAGCATTCTTTATTTAAAATGAAGTGACTATAAGTTAAGCAAACATTGCATACATATATATTAGATAAGTAACCTATAAAAATTTTTCTACAGCAACATATAGAAGAGAGGTTATTACAATTTCTAGAATTCCCTAAAGCAGTAAAGATGACTACTTTCTCCAATCTTAGTGTTTATAGGTTAATAATTTTGATGCCTCTACTAACACACACTTATAATACCGAATTGGAATGCAAAGAATGTGATATAATGAATGACGGCATATTTATTAATCTAGAGTAAAATCAGACACTAACATAATAACCATCTCTACTGATTTTAAGGTAGTAAAAATTCTCCAACAGTATTTGTCTACATTAAAAAATAAAAGAACAAAATGCTTTTTAAAATGAAGTTATTGCATCAATTACACGGAAAGTTCTATATCAAGATGGTTTTATTTCTCCTTGATTTTATTTGAGTAGTATCAATATAGCTTTCCAGTGTGGGTTGTTGTTGAAGGTCCTAGGTGCAGATTCTTGCGTTCTGGGAAGAAAGACATTTTTACCAAATTGTGAATCTGCCTTGCTTACTGTTTCACTGAGCCATTGACCAACTCATTCATTCTGGAGAGTGGCAGATAGGCTAGATTTTACATGGCATTGATAATGTTTTATTTCATCAATGGTTGGTTGACCTTAACTCATTATTTTCCTTAGAATTTCAGTAAAGTAAATCTTAATCAACTAGTGATATAGCAGAATCATTACCCAGTTGCTAATTAAATACATGTGTGCTACTGTAACAATTATGCTTAATTTCAAATAAATTGGGATAACAATGTTTATAAAAAGCCTCATGAGATATTCAACATATAATAAATTTTCAATAATGTTAAATTACATGCAACATGATAATCATAAGTAATTCTTAAAAATAATTCTTATTAAGGTTTATTATAAAGATTTATGAAGCCAAAATATATATATTTTACACATACTTGTAGTTGTAGCACCCATCCCTAATTTTCCCCAGTCTATCAATTTGATTAGTTCTGATTTGGCCATCATTTTCAGGACTATTAGTGCAACGCAAAGAGTCTAATCATTTTGAATGTCTATGCAAATGTTAGATAAACTTTCTTAGCAAGCTCTTGTTCCAGCTATCCCAGGTATTGTTTCCTGTTTTTTGCCAATAAACAATGTGTTGTGTTGGTGGCACACAAACACCATCTAAGAAAGCACTACTTGAAAGAAAGAAAGAAAGAGAGAGAGAGAGAGAGAAAGACCCTTTGAAGTTTGCTTACTTTTAAATAGGAATAATGGTAATTTATTGATATGTATGTCAGAGTTTCAGACAAGACTTGAAACAGAAGTAATCAAATGTGACAATATAAAATGAAAATCTGTTGTCTCGTTATATTCAGCTTTTGTAGCTGAAGAACATATTGGAAAATTGTGTGTTGTAGAAATGGAGGACATATTTAGAGATGAATTTTCAGCTAAAGACCAGAAATCATCTGTTGCTTTGTTTAAAGCTGTATTGCAAAATCCAACAGACTTATGGAATGAGCACATTTTTTTTCAGAATGAGCTATTTTTTAAATGGAATAAAAATAATAGCTAATATTTTGCAAAAGAAGAAGTATGTTAAACTATGGACTGATACTGACATTAGTTACATTATTAAAAGCTGAAAAAACACTCTAAAGATACAAACAATAAAAATTTGTTACTAAATTCTACATTCAATTTTATATATTGATGACACAAAGATTGCTTGTGGACATCTTTTAATGAGGCTGTTTGAATTCCTCCCCAAATATAAAGCCATTGAACTACTTCCCGAGTTCTCTTTTGACAATGATGGCAAAATGACACGTAAAGTTATCCCATTTTTGTGACAAACCTTTCAGTTGTTGAATGTATGATCACATTAACTTCCTCCTTTAAACAAACAAACAAAAAAATCCTCTACAATTACAGAATTAGCTACGGGAATAATTGCTGGTTGTGTTTTGTGTTGCCAATTTATTTACCTTTGTAAAAATCATATAACATTTTGACATTTCAAAACATGATTATATTTGTAGGAAAACAAATGCCAATGATAATTATCTATCTCGTGTGTTCTCTCACGCCACAGAATTGGACATCTTCCAGTCACATTCTTCACGGTTCTAATTGGTTATTAACCCTATTCTAAAATGTAAGAGAAAAAGATGATCATCTTGAAACTAATCCCCTCCAGGCAAAAAGAAAAAAAAAAAAAACAAAACCTAAAGTTAATAAGACCCTAAGTAGAGAATTTCCTTCTTTTTCTGAGATGGTAATTAAGGACATATATATGAGTTACCATATAGTTATATCTGGAGTATAAAACCAAAAGTGGTATTTTCACCTTATTGACTTTTTTTGAAATACAGAAAAATATATATCTAATTGCTTTCCTGCAATTATCAAAATGGATATACTATAGGCAAAGATATATTTAAACATATATTTAAATAAACTCCATGGGATACAGAGTAATTTTCTTTTCATTTTAAATGAGAAAAAAATGAGTTTCAGAGATCAAGAATTATTCCAAAATTCACATAGTAAGTGTAAAACTTATATTTAAACTTCGGAGCCCATTTAATTTCCAGTATATTGTGAAGTAGAAGAATGCCGCCTGGGTATGAGGCTATGGTCAGAGAGTAAAATTCCACATTTTAAATTTGGGAAATGGAGCAGGCTAAGTAAGATCCTGGCAGTCTTGGTGACAATATTGCTCAAGTGGGGTGAAGAGGAGGAGATCTATAGGTTATTGGGATGGAAATTGTTTAAAAATATAGGACAAGTGAAAAGTAAGATGTGTTTAATTAAAAATGAATTTAACATTACCCAAGATGCTAGAAAGACCATTTGAACTGTATAGAAAGTCCCAAAGTTACTGATCACTTGATAACGATTTGATAGATATGACTGGTTTTAAGGATAAGTATTTTTCTGGGGGGTAAGTATGGGCAGAGGATAGGGCTGAAAAACAGTGACCCTGATAAGAAATAAAATTGAATGAATTCACATGACCTGGGACGGGATGAATGTGAATGTTTAAGAAGCATCAAGTCTAAGGTAAATTATAAAGAAAGCAGAACAAAAGATAAAGTAAGATAACACATGAGTAGGAAGCATTTTGGAGTGCTGCAATTTGAGATTTGTTTGTAACATGTTTATCAAAGAAGCAGCTGAATATTACTTATTGTATAGTTTTATGCATATTCCACTTTGAGACACAAATGGATTTCATTCAGGAAGACATACTATGTATAATGTGAAAATCAATAACCTTTCATTATATAAAGTAACACATGATTAACTAGGCCTATAAAGATAGTTTTCAAATCTATTATTAAGAATATTCTATTTTAATAGTTACTTTAAAAGGATATGAATGATTAGAAAGTGTTAGAATAAAAAATATTTTTCACTACTTTTTCAAAATAGAATTTACATTTTTATAATCCTTGAGCTTACTACCAGATATATACTTAAGAAATTTATCAGGAAATCAAGGGGCATCTGGGTGGCTCAGTTGGTTAAGCATCTGCCTTTGGCTCCTCTGGTCATGATCTCAGGTCCTGGGATGGAGCTCATCATCAGGCTTCCTGCTCAGTGGGAATTCTGCTTCTCCCTCTCCCTCTGCCTCTTGCCCTGTTCCTCCCCTCCCCCCTGCTTGTGTGCACTCTCTCTCTGTCAAATAAATAAATAAAATCCTTATTAAAAAAAGAAAACAAGAATGCTTAAATATCATATAAGCTAAAAAAAGGATATTCAGAGAATGGGTTCTTATACAGCACAACATTCATGTAATTCAAGTAGCACTGCTGTAGCCATGATCCCAGCATACGTTGTTATAACAGTTGGATACACAAAATTTAAACATACGAATTTTAAGAAATTAAATATAATGAATTTAAATCTGCAGATAAATGCATATGTAATACCTTTCCTTTGAGGTCTAACTTGCTTTACATAATATCACATAATGACATCAATCAAAGCCTCAAACCCCAGTTGACTGAGAAAGTATAATTCTGCTAAGCTGGTGCTTTGCATCACTTTTAGATCTCAGGCTTGAGTACAAATATATCTTATCCTAGAATTATAAGAATGAGTGAAGAATTTTGGCAATTTAGAATTTAGAGTGAAGCAGAGAGCAGGGACATGTGGCAGAAATTCTTCTTACTATTAACTTCCAATAGAATGCCATCATTCTATTTGGTGAATTTCCTGAAGCTCTAACATGGATACTACTGTGAGAAAAACTACTCAAGTGCTCACTTTGGCAGCATATTTACAAAAATTATAACAGTAGGGAGAAGCTTAGCATGGCCTCTGTGCAAGAATATCATATGAATTTATGAAGTAGTCCATATTATTGTTTATTAACTTGAGTTTTTGTTATGGTATTAAACAATTTTTGGAAATAGATAGTGGTGATGGTTGCACAACATTTGAATGTAATGAATAGCATGGAATTTACACTTAAAAACTTAAAATAGCAAATATATATGTGGAAATAAGCTTATTAAAGCAAACTATAGTTAATCCAGAGAGATTCCATTGTATTAAATCATTGTTCCCCATTCTCCTTACTCTTACAAAAGAAAATTAAAAACTAAAATGTTATATTATAATCATTCTTCTTCCCCATTTTAAAGCCTAACAACAAATATAACAGTGATTTACACATGGAGTACATCGAAAAATAATTAATTCATCTGTAATGAATGCCATGGTAGGACATGGGGGGTAGTGAGTTAACAAAAAGAGAAACATTATAGTCTGTAATATTAGGGTACAGTCATGCAGGAAAGATAAGAGGGAGAAATAAGTTCCTTTGGTGGATTTGATCCTGCCCATAATTAGGTACTAAACTTCTCCAACTGTATGACCTGAGTGCCCATGGGACGATCCAGACACTGATCATTTCTTTTTTTGTTTTTTTTTTTTTGATCATTTATTTTCCTTGCAGTTTGTTCACTTTGTTCTTTTCCTTTCCTGTATTGCTTTTCCTCTACTAGCAGTTAGTGTTTCTCTTTCCTTCCCCCCCACCCCCACAAATCTCACAGGGTTATTCCTCAAAATACATTTCCTGATTGTATTCAAGCTGTTTTGCAGTTTAATCTGCTGGTACATTTGAAATTTATTTCTCTTTTTTTTTCTTGATTTTATTTATTTATTTGACAGAGAGAGATCCCAAGTAGGCAGAGCAGTAGGCAGAGAGAGAGGAGGAAGCCAGCTCTCTGCTGAGCGGAGAGCCCAATGCTGGGCTCAATCCCAGGACCCTGAGATCATGACCTGAGCTTAAGGCAGAGGCTTTAACCCACTGAGCCACACAGGTGCCCCTCAAATTTATTTCTGATTCTCTTGCCATTTTGCTAGAACTGTCCTTGTCCATCCACCTACCCGATCTCCACCCCTGCCCCAACCAATTTCATTTTACTTACTCATTGAGCTCAAAAGCCATCATGTATTTTACTTCTGTGTTTACAAAAATGAAGTTAGGCATGTTACCATCTTTTAATTTTTGTCTCACAAGTAATAATTCTAAATCTGTCCTAAAGCCAAAACTATATTTAGTAAACACAAGGACTGTCTTTTAAACTGCTTCATAGAACATTATTGGCATGATTAGTAGAAGGTGCCAGATTAGGGCGATAATCACTTACTGCTCTCTTACCTAAACATGCAAACCTAAGTAAGTTTCATTTTGTATCTGCTGAATTACTTGAAACTACTACAATTGCCTAATATTATAAAATAATGTACATGGCAGCAATATAACAATTGGAGTAAGAAAAATTAGGTTTAGTTCAGCGAACTAAACAGAAGATCTAACTTGCCTTTAAATACAGTGTCGGTTTGCTGATAATATCTTGTGCCTGACCTAACTACTTTTGTTACCATGTGAAATAACTGAAATGGTATCTTTGAAATCATTATGTGGGGGACTAGAGGAAATAATTATTACAGATATTATTTTGTGGGTTTGGTATCTATGACAAATGGATACAATTTGGGGAGATTAAACACTTCACTGAACACATAAAAAACTTCATTAAAATAAAATGCAATTCATAATAAGAAATTGTCTTCAGAGTAGTACTTTTCCCCTCAACTACCTAACTTTCACTTGTCTTTTGTCATTTTCTTTTCCTACTTTTACCCCTGAAAGAAAAACAGAGATTCCATTCATGTACTGATAACAGGGGCTGGTTGTGTCTAGTGAAATTCATTACTGCTTTGATTTTTACAAGATCCTTTAAACTCCGTTTGAGTTGTCGTGCTCTTGCCATGCCCATTTTTTCCTGTCGTCTAGATCACTCTGATGTGTACTTTGATTCCATATTCATTTCTTTCCTGCCGCTTGTATACTACATAATGACACAAATGTCCATCATGTTGAAGAAAGAAGGTTTTTTGGTACCTTAAGATAAGTGAATTAAGAGTTTTGAAGCTGCATACACAGAAAAAAAGTCCTATAAAGTGTAAAATTAGTTTAAAGTTAAAAAAAAGAATGATATTTAAATGTGTGAAGATAATACATAATTATCAAAGGGAAAAATCAGAGGCAAGAAAAAAATGTATCATAAGTTAAGAGATTTAAATCTGTATTTTTCTTGGTGTCGTTTCCCAAAATTGTTACAGAAAACATTACAAAGGACCTCACTGTTGCTATTTATGCATTGTGAAGTTGCCCCAAATTGTTTACTACAATAAAAAAAAATTGATTATATGACCTTTTATCTGTATGAGATATGCATCAGCAATTCATCTTAATATAGGATTTAGGAAATCCAAGATATTTGCATGGCTTATTACCCTTATTGAGCAAGGTGAGATTATGGTTGTGTTATTGTTCAAGGTGATACATTCTTGATAATGTAATTTTTTTTTTACTTTGATTGTCTAAGGCAGTAAACACAATATACTGAGCACTTATCCTGTGCTGAGCATAAAAAAAATTGCATTTGAATTTCTAGGAGAGTTCCAAAGATAGTCTCATGACCAGCAGAATTTTACAATTTCATGAAACATCCCCATCAACACTTGGGATTATAAAGTGTTTTTATGTGAAAGTAACCGAGATATAAAATGATGTCCCAGTGTATTTAACCAACTTTGTTTAATGCTAATGACTTTAAGCACATGTCTTCATATGCTTATTGACTCTTTTGGTTTCCTATTCCATAAACTGGCTAAATATATATTCTTTATTTACTTTCTTACAGCTTTATTATCTTTGTTGTTAATTTGACAAAGTTATTTATATGTTCTAGATAACATTCTATTTCTTCTATTAAATTCTTCAATTCTGTCCTCTACTTTTAAATTCATGTAAATTCTATGTATTCCCTACCCTAGGATTTTTATTCTTTTTAAAAAACCTACAATGCTCTCAAATGTATAGAGGAGTATAAGAATGCACAAGAGCCCAATCAATTTTTTAAAAGAAGATAAAATAAGATATACTAGGGTTTGCTATAGTATTAGTTACATGTTTTAAATTTTGACATTTATAAAAACACACAGGGGCGCTTGGGTGGCTCAGTTGGTTAAGCGACTGCCTTCGGCTCAGGTCATGATCCTGGAGTCCTGGGATCAAGTCCCACGTCAGGCTCCCACCTCCATAGGGAGTCTGCTTCTCCCTCTGACCTCCCCTCTCATGCTCTCTCTCTCTCTGGGTGCAAATAAATAAATAAAATCTTAAAACACACACACACAGATAAACCAATTGAAAGACTAGAGAGCTAGAAACTAGACCATTGTATCTGGCCATTTCATATACAATAAAGCATTACCAAAATTCACTAGGGAAAGATAGAGAGTTTAAGTAGATTGCAGCAAGAAGCTTAGTTCTCCATCTAGAGAACAAGAAACTTAATCAAACATGACATTCAAGGATGGAAACTAGATGGATTAAATATTTAATTTTGAAGGTTAAATTATAGAGCTAATAAAGGAAAATTAAGGAAAACTTCATTGTGTCCTAGAGGCAGAAAAGGAACTTCTTGTATAAAACTTTTGCAGAACAAATGACAAGGCAAAAATTGATAAATTTAATTACATGAAAATCAAAGATTTCTCTTTTTATCATTTCATATTATTATTTCTCTTATTATCATTTACAATTTTATTAACTACCAATACAGAATTACAAAATATATTTTTTAAAGTGATGCCAGCAATTACAACAAAATATATGGTGTCTGGAAATAAATTAAAGATGTGCAAGAATTTTATGTAAGGATAAACTCAATATTTTAAGGGTTGTTTTTCTTTTCAACTTGATTTGTACATTCACCTCAATGAAATTCACAATTTTGGGAAGTGGGTTCAATAAGACTTTCTCAATGGACTTGCAACCAAGAATATATAAAGCCTTCTTTAAAAAAAATAAAGGATTGGGGGGCACCTGGGTTGCTCAGTGGGTTAAGCCTCTGCCTTCAGCTCAGGTCATGATTTCAGGGTCCTGGGATTGAGCCCTGCATTGGGCTCTTTGCTCAGCAAGGAGCCTGCTTCCCCCCTTCTCTCTCTGTCTGCCTCTCTGCCTACTTGTGATCTCTATCAAATAAATAAATAAAATCTTTAAAAAAATAAAGGATTGGGACTTGTGTCCCAAATTATTAAGAACTATAATAAAGCTTAAGTTTTAAAAATAGCATATTTGGGACAGGGATAATACAATGGACTGATTCAATAGAGTGATGGTCCTAGAAACTTTCCCCCACAAATACAGAAACATGATTCATGAAAGAAGTGGAGTGATCAGGACTGGAATGGAGAAATTATTATGATTTTTAGAATATATGCTATTTTTTGTAGTACATGTCAACTTACAAAACCACTTTGCTTAGTAATTGGTAGGTATAGATAAGAAAGAATTCAGTACAAATGAAAGCTGTCTGTGGTTCGTCAGGGATATAATTAGTAAATTGCTATATTTATCAACAAACTGATGCTACAAAATTTGTTTTAAGTCTTATTTCTTTACATAACCTCCAAGAATGAAGAAAAGATTTAGGTACAGCTGATGAACTCTTGTGCTGTTTATTTCTTCATTTTTAATAAAAGGCAACACATTATCAGTCATGTGTAATTGGGTCAAATGTGTCAAAAGGACTTGCTAATTTCCAGGCTGTTCTTTTCTCTGTGCCTTTTGTTAAGTGGGTTTCCTTTGGATAAAAACCCCTGTGTGATCAGATAAGTAACCCTTATATTACATGATAAGTTAGATGTATTAGGACAGCATGTTCTACTTACTTATCAGGGTGCCAAAATCCGGATGCCTTATGATTATATATTAATATGCAATTATAATGTTATTCCCAGTTCTAGGCAATAAGGAAAAACAGTGGAAACAAAACAAATCCCAAACCACTCCCTACAAAGGTTAACATTCTATTTGCTAAAACGATAAATAAGCTAACTAAAAATACTAGTGTGGCATATTTCTTTATGCCAAAAAGTAAGTAACTTAAAACATGCATTACCTCACAGTTTCTGTGGGTCACAAATCCAGGTACAGCTATTCAGGATGCTTCTGGCTCAGGGTCTCTCATAAGGCTTTTGTCAACATCTCATTCATGGCTGTGGTCACAAGTTCCACTAACAAGCTCCCTCATGTTTCTATTGGCTGTTGTTTGGAGACATCATTTTTTGCCATAGGATCTTGACCATAGGGTTACTCATACAATATCAGCTTATTTTCCCCAAAGAGAGAGGTAGAAGCCACCACTTTTTGGAAACCTAACCTAAGAAATGGCATCCCTCTATTAGGTTATATCATCCTTGTAAGAAGTGTGTCAATGAGTCCTGCCCATATTTAAAGGAGAGAAAATTATACAGGGCCTTGAATACCAGGAGGTGGAGAACACTGGGGACCATATTAGAGGCTGCTTCCTGCAGGAAGTAAATATAGTGATAAGGGATAAGAAGAAAATAATCCAGAGAAGGAGATAATAAGTTTCAGGGGAAGAAGCTGAAATTTTAGAGAGGTTGAGAAGACTGCAGTGACAATGACATCCAAAAAAAAAAAAAAAAAAAAAGGGTGGGTGACTCACATGGATATATGAGGCCAGACCATTTCAGACTAAGAAAATGGCAAACAAAGAGATTCTGATATATAACAAATCGGTAACGAGGAAATAAAAATTAACACAAACTGAGAAAGTTAAAATTGGCCGTCTCATTCATTAGACTGGGACAACAGACAAGGCCACCTCAAAGTTAACATGAAACAATATGTCTCTAAGGATTCACTGCAGCTGTAACATAGCCTAACAGCCACCTTCTTTAGTGACTACTCATTTCTTAATCACTTAGAAATTCTGTCCCCTGAAAATCAGATCACCAGAAATGTGGTTTGAAAATATATCACTAAGAATAAAACATGCTACTCTTGCCTGGGTATCTAAGTCATCTTGATACAGAGTAGCCACCTCAATTTTTAATCCAGGAGCAAAGATGCAGATAATGGTTTTCTAGATATAACATTCCACATTAAACTGACTTTAGATTCCACAGAAACAGTATCCTTGGTCCACTTTCCAAACCAGACCTCATTTTGACCCCTCTACACAAAGCCTAGCTTTGTTTTTAGCCTCTCAAAACTCTCCTTCATTTAGATCTGGCCTAAATGCCACTTATCCCAAATCTCATGGTAACTTTCTCTTTTTCTTTGTGGCAATGTTTCATCAGTGAGTCTACCTCACTGAGACAGGTCCACAAACCTGACTTAGTGGAACTACAGGCTTGTCCCTGTTGTCTTAGATAGATTGGACGAGCAAAGTAAGGAGTGTGAAGAGAATGAAGGGAGACAGTAGTAGAGGAGAACAGAAAAATAACGAGTCCACTCAAATGCAGGATTCTATTATATTGCTGGCATTGCATAGATAATATCACTTAATTTCATTGAAGAAAATTGGACAAACTAAATGTAAGAACATGGTTGGAGGTATTATGGATGGATGGATAATAAAACAGGAAGTAAAATTTCAGCCTTGGACACATAGTGGGATTAGAATTAATTTATTATTTATGTTCTGGAGGAAGACTCTACAGTGTCCCATTTGGGAACCAGGATAATTACCTAAGGAGCAGCAATCTGTTGATGGAGCTAAGGGTAGGATAACCAGGAAAGACTTCTGTTCATTTCTTCCAAAGGCGATAACAAAGCTCTGAATGAGCAAAATTTGTAATAGCAGGTAAAAATATTCAATGTTGAGTATGGATGGGGGTACGTTTGCCTCTGAGTAATTTTTCTGGTAGCTTGTCTTTGTTCTGGTTTCCTGATTGGGTGAAACTAATCTATTACTGGGTGTGAGCACACAGTCTGTCCTGCCTACCCCCTACAGGGACGAAGCAACAGTTTGCAGTAAGGGTTTCTATTGAGAAAATTAAAACTTGCCCTCAGGAGCTCTGTGTCAAAGTTTAACCTGTTGGGAAGTTGAGGTGAGGCAGAACACATTAGCAAGTCCATTTGGAAGCATACTTTAGCCATATATTCGAACCTAAAATGTGCCAATAATAAAATGTTCCATGGTAATTATTATTCCAATTATTTGGTTACTGTGTCTACCTCTAATGTAATTTTTAATTTGTGTGGGAAGCACATTATGAATTGACATTACAGAGCCCTAGCAGTATCCTCTAGCTAATATACAATTTTTCTATTCTTCATCTGGAAAGTGTTATCTGCACTTGCCATTTCCACTTTCTTACTTCTCTAGCAACATATTTCAATTTGCTTTCATTACCAAAAGTGTACTGAACTCTTTTTCAAGTTTACAATTACGCCCATGTTGCTAAAATCTGTTACTCAAACTCTTAGCATTTGAAAAGTTTGATCATTCTCTCCTTCATGATAGGCTTTCTTTTCTTAGCCTCTATATACCTCATCAACATATCTCAGTTTCTTTTACTGATATGGATATCCTTTACATAACCTCCAAAATCTAAAGTCTGAGGTTCTCAGGTTGGCTCTCAGTTCTCGTTTCCTTCTGTATTCCCTAGGTAACTTCATCAAGCCTAATGATCTCAATCTTAAATGCAGCTTACACATACATACACACACAGTCACTAAGATATTTTATCCAGACATAATATGTTTCATGAGCTTCTTCAGACCCAAAATCAAATAAACATCTACTTGCCACCTTTATCTAGATAACTATCAAGAACTTCAGATTTATCATTTTTAAACTTGACTGTTTCATCTTCTCCAAAGCTGTTCATATTTTAGTGTTTCCCCTTCATAGTAAATTGCATCCCAATCCATTAAGAGCTTCCAATACAAACCTAAAAGTTATTCTTTTCTGTGGTTACCTGTTCCACCACCCCTGATACACACTGGAATCCGGGTACAGAGATCATCTTTGTCTTGAAAAAATGCAGTAAAGACCTATTGGATCTCTCTTCAATGATTTCTATTTCCCTCCAAACAATTCTATTCACTGGGCTCAAATTTTTCTAATCTACTATGACCACATTTCTATTCCTATGATAAATCTTTTTTTTAAAGATTTTATTTATTTATTTGACAGAGAGATAGAAAGAGGGCACAAATAGGCAGAGCAGCAGGCACAGGGAGAGAGAGAAGCAGGCTCTCTGCTAAGCAGGGAGCCCAATGCAGGGCTACTTAATCTCTACCCTATGTTCCAGCAACTGGATTATTCACCATTGCCACAAATGAGTTAGGTCTTTTCTGATACTGTTTCTTGAAACCTCTGTGCTCCTATCTCAGTAAGAAAATATCTAAACCAAGTACTTTTATTTTGAGTCTAACTCAAATTATAACTCTCCAATAAATCCTTCTTCCTCTTTGCTTTTTCATGATCTCTTTTGTGGATATTTTTCATAGCACATTATAATTTATAAATGGATGAGTATCTATCCAACTTTTCTCTTTATTTTGGACCCCTGGGGTTCTAAGACTTATTAATCTACATATCCCCAGGTCTTCGCAAAGTGCCTGGTCCAAAGTAAGTATCTTGGAACTGGTGATTGAGTCACATTGAGAAAATACTGATTATCAACTAATAAGTGGTTCATAAAGATGGGTAGTTTAGCCTTGAGATTTTGTACACAATAAATGCCATTGTGGACTCCTTTTTCTTTTTTTTTTTAATTTTTGAGTATTCGTGCTCCAAAATGCTACTATTGTAAATAAGTAACAAGAATATATTTCACCCTATAGGCTAGACAACAACAATGAAATCATTTTCACATGGATTTATGAATGTGTTTAATAGTGTAGCTACCTTGCTATCATTAGTACAGAGGACATTTGAAATAGTGCTATATACTTCTTTTACAGGCAAAACATGCTGACATTTGGGAATTAGTCTTTGCTACTTAGTATCATGATAAAAATCACCAGTGAAGTCAGCTTATACATAAATAAGAGATTTATTGAAATTCATGAAATAAGCAACGCTATTGTTAGTATTAATATCATTACTATTGTTCACAATATAATTCCCAATCGTGTCACTTAGCCTACAGCATGAGTTGAATAAATAGGCCTAACACACTTTCTTTCCACTGACCACAAATTTCCATGCCCTAGTTCTGTACGGAATAAACAGAAATTGCACATCTCTAACTCATTGCTTAAAGAAATTGGCTTTATTCAAGCAACTGGTAGGAATATCTCTATATCACATGAGCTGGTTAACATTTCTAGGTTGCACACCATGACTTCAGTAATGAAATGAAACAAAATTAGAAAAACAAGTTAATATGCATTTATACCTTTAAAAGTTTAATAAAGAAAATGTGATGCTCTATAGTGAGCCTAAAGAGTTAGAAAGGCTAGATTTCCCCATGCATTAGGTGGCCTGAGGGCTCTATTTACCATATGTCACTTAACTAGTTATCCCTGAAGTGCCTTACTGCTTAATCATGTGATGGTCTCAATCTATGTGGCACACAGCCTTATGACAAACAAACTCAGACTCTTTCATTATACTTTTCCCCCCTCGTCTCCATTTAAAATTTTTAGTCTCCCTTATCCCAATATGTGTGACTTGACCCCCCCAACTACATTTACATTTCCCCAAAGTGATTTTCCATTAAGCTTGGTCAAAATATGACTTGTAAGGGAGATTTTGAATGTATTTCATAACACAGAGCTGAATCCTGAGGAAAAAAAAAAAGTAAGAAAACTCTCCTCCACAAGGATTTCATTCAGCCCACTTTTAAACTTGATCCATAATTTGATCGAATGCTCTTGGGCACTATTAAATAGTAATAATGAACTTCACCTAAAGCCCTTAGTAATTTTGTTCCACATTTCCTTCTCTAATTATCCACTATTCCCTATTTATTATTACTTCATTCTCTGCCTTGAGGCTGTCTAAAAATACTAAGAATGATAAATTAAACAATACATTTGGCACCAAGTTAACCTGTGGGGAGGGTTATAATTTAATGGGTTGTCTTCTGAATTAATTATTTCTGAATTATTTAATTGCAGTTTCTAAACAAATTTCTTAGAATATGTGACATTAGAACTTACAACATACTTCTAATAAAATTATTATGACAAAATCACAGATATATCATAATTATCTATTAAGCTAAATTTTATAGTAATTCAACTATACATCTATAGAGATTTACCAATTATATTTTTAGTAGCAACCATTGTCTTCTATAGAAGTTTAACAATATTTTCATTAGTATCTCACCAGCACAGACATTAAATTATTGGAATTTTGAAGCCAATGTCTTTTCCCCCTAAGTAACAATAATTATTGACTTCCCCCTAAGTAACAATAAGTCTATTGTTAGAGTTATTGAGTCTCTTAGTTTAAGTACTACTTTAAAGAACTTGATGGTACATTGTACACTGTTTACTTAACCCTATCATTCTCATTAAAATTCTCTGATAGCCAGTTTCTTATTCTCTGAGATAAAACCTCCACAATTTATATGGAAAAGTTGTCATTTAGAAGAATCCATGCCACAAAATAGCAACCATGCTATTTGTGGTGTGAAACTTAACCCATATTGCATAATGGTTTTTTTTAGTTTTCCTCTTGGAGAAGCAGAACTCTTATGGAAGTTTCCTTCCATAAACAAAAACTTCTCAACCATTTATCAGCAGCAGCAGGTCCAGAAAAAGTGAAATAGCTCATCTGGTCTTAACCTCTGGAATTTTCCCAAATTAATTACCTACTACATCCAGCCCACAAAAGCCTTCTCAAATTTCATGTATGAATGGCTGCAGTGGCGATCCAAAGCTCTTTACAACCTTCTTTAATACTTTGAACTGCTGGACAGCTGCTTTTTAATGCTTTAAAAAGCTCAGTGGTAGAAAGTTTTCACTCAGTGTTAAGATATTATTCAACTGTAAAGTCTTAAATTCCAAGTATATCGAGTCTTTTAATATATAATGTTCTTTTACATATTCTGTAATCTTAACTACAAGAAGAAGACTAAGTTCATTATGTTTAGTTAATCGTGGACTAATTTTATGCTTACCCTTAGAATAATATAGCTTCTGTGTGTCTTAAAAATACTGATGGCGTAACTGTCTCAGAAAACATATTTAGGAAGGCAAATGCATTTCAAAAGGAAAGCAGTATTCTCATACAGTACAGATAAGGAACATAATTGCTATAAGGACTTTGGAATACTACTTGACATTATCTATTAAATTTAAATACCTATGCACTCAATGACCTAGCAATTTCATAAATGGGTATAAAAGTGCACCTACAGAATAAAGCAAGAATATTCACAGAAGGGCTCCTGGGTGGCTCAGTGGGTTAAAGCCTCTGCCTTTGGCTCAGGTCATGATCCCAGGGTCCTGGGTTCAAGTCCTGCATCAGCTCTCTGCTCAGCAGGGAGCCTGCTTCCCTTTCTCTCTCTCTGCCTGCCTCTCTGCCTACTTGTGATCTCTGTCTGTCAAGTAAATAAATAGTATCTTAAAAAAAAAAAGAATATTCACAGAAGAAAAAATGTGTAAAATTCCCACACTGATAACAAAGATAATAGTAAATTGGGAAAACATAAATTATAGTATGTACACACAAAGAAATACTATGTAATGATAAAAATAATTATAGCTACATGCAACAATATGTCTGAATCTTACTAACACAATATTGATCAAAATAAGCCAAACACAAGAGTATATTAATTAATTTATATAATATTCAATAACAGGCAAATCAATCCATAGAATTCAGGTCAGGACAGTGGTAACCTTTGGGAGCATGAATGGTATGGGCAGAAGGCTGGATTCTGGTGTTTGGCTATTACTTGACTAAGGTGGTGGTTACACAAATGTGTTTACTTGGCCCATTCAACTCTATACTTATGATTTATGCACTCTTCCAAATGTCTGTAAAATGGTAAAAATTTAGGGGTGCCAAAATTTTGACCCCCTGGGTGGCTCAGTTGGTTAAGCATCTGACTCTTGGTTTTGGCTCAGGTTATGATCTCAGGATACTGAGATATATCCCTACATTAGGAACCAGGGTCAGTGGGGAGTCTGCTTGTCCCTCTCCCTCTGCTCCTCCCCCTACTTGTGCTCTTTTTCTCAAATAAATAAAATCTTTTAAAAAAAAGCAAAATACAAAAAAATTTAGCTTGACCTATTAAAACATACATTTTAAATATTACCTGGTTCTCTAGATACAGAACTTTAAATTCCCCTAAATAGAGATAATAACAGTATTTTATGTCCAAGATATATATAACTATTATACATATAGTATCACATACATCAACTATTACATATTTATTATTTTTCATATGTATATAATCTATTATATATATTATTATATTCATAAACTAATGAATGCAGGTTTTTAGTAGTTGTTTTGTTGTATTATTTTGTATTCTATTATATATGTAAAGGTAAATAAATATATGACATTGTAAAGATATGATTTCCCTTAATACGATCCAATTAAATGAGAAATTGCTTGTCAAAGAATTAACACTGTACCTAACAAATAGCAAGTTCACCAAAGGTTATTGTTGAAATATTTTTTTAAAGATTTATTTATTTGAGAGAAAAAAACACACGAGTGAGGGGAGAGGCAGAGGGAGAGACTCTCAAACAGATTCTCTGCTGAGCACAGAGCCCAAGATGGGGCTCCATCTCACTATCCATGAGATCATGACCTGAGTTGAAATCACCAGAGGCTTAACCAACTGAGCCACCCAGGTGTCCCAATTGTTGTTGGTATTTTTTTTTAATATTTTATTTTATTTATTTGTCAGAGAGAGAGAGCGAGAGAGCAAGCAAAGGCAGGCTGAGTGGTGGGCAGAGGCAGAGGGAGAAGCAGGCTCCCTGCCAAGCAAGGAGCCAGATGTGGGACTTGATCCCAGGACGCTGGGATCATGACCTGAGCTGAAGGCAGACGCTTAACCGACTGAGCCACCCAGGCATCCCTGTTGTCTGTATTTTTAAGGATGTTTTGGTCAATACATGTATACTGTTTTCTATTTAGTAGTAAAATTTAATTTTGAATATGGTACAAATACAAAGAGCGAGAATAGAGGTTCAAAGCTTTTAATTAATTCTTTTCTATTTCCATTTGGCTACTTTTATTATTTTTGTTTAAACAAAGCAAGAGTTTGCTAACTCTTAACCCTTAGCACAATCAGTAGGGTTAAAATGACAGTGAGTGGTTGATACCAGCAGGAATAAGCAGCACAGACTTATAAATTATGTGTGTATAAAGCAAGTGTTATAATTCCACAAAGTAGATGGATTCTTTTTTTAAGAATTTTTGGAGGGTTTAAACTGCTTTTAGTATGTAGAAAGAAATTTAATAGTAGAAGAAAATGAAGAGATAGCTATCCTATTTTTATCTAAAAGATTTATGCTTATATTCCTCTGGGAGGAAAAGATTAATTATTCATAAATAAGTTGTTTTAGATTTCTTTTATGTTCTATTAAAAACATACATTTTTATCCCTCATGGAATTATTAGTGTCCTATATTTTAAACATGAAAAATCTTATTGAGCTTTTAAATTTACCACTGTGCTGAGCATATTTTAAATACCCATAAAATATTTTATAAGACATATATATCATAAGAACTATTGTAAGATTTTAAAAAATTGAAAAATTCACTTGTAACATATCTTAACTAAGGGGTTTACATAACTGCATGTGTTTCAATGTCTTTAAGTAATTACTGAATTTGGGGTCCCTAAGATGAATTTATGAGGTAAAGTATAAAAAATTAAACATAAAAAATAAAAATACTGGTTTAAAAATCTACTTTAACTATTTATTTGTCAACAAATGTTATAAATCGAAGACATTTCTATGAAAAAAAAAAGACTTTCAAATTAAGTAAATGTATATAAAACCCTTCAGGTGACAGAAACTTCCAAATGTACATGCATTTTTGTATGGTATAATTTAAATTGGTTTTCACTAACAAAATAAGAAAATAACAGTGTGGCATTTTCAGATAACTATGCCTGAGTTGCTGTGTTAATTTTGAAAAGATATTCATAATTGTTTTATGTTAATTGTGTTTGAAATAGCATCCATGAAATTACAGTTTTATATTTATTTATTGTATAATTATCTAAAATTATTTTCAGTCAAAGCCACCTAGCATGTAAATAATGCCCTAAAATTTAAATCTATAGAAACAAATCACGTTCCTACCCCTTTATTTATTTCTAAGTAGCATCATATCTGCATGCATAATAAAAGTTGCTGCTTTTTCCCCAAAGTTAACAGTCAACTAACTATATGAATGCAGGTTTGGGTAGCAGTTGTTTTGATATATTATTTTGCATTGCATTTTGCAAGAACACAAATTATATATATATGCTTTAATTCACACCCCTATGTAGTAATATATGATATTTTATAAATATAATGTGTACTGTTAGTACCAAATCTACAGAAAGGAATACAATTTTCTAATAGAATGTGTTGTTATGAAAGTAGAAAAAAGATAAAACACAACTTTCTTTTACAGCTAGTTCATTATATTAGAATTTGTTTCTCTTAACAAACATTGGAATTTCATTTTTGTTTCAATATTAGGTTAAAAAGCCTACTATATTTTCTTATGCAGCATAAGTACTTTGTTTTATTATCATGTGTTAATGATAAGACCTGACATAGATACACAAATGGAATGAAGGACCCTTCCAGCTGATTTTTTTCTGAGCATGAATTCTACTATTTCAAAAGGGAAACTCAAAGACACAAACAATTTGTTAAATTGACATATTTTTACAACTGAAATACTATGAGTATGTAAATAATTCTATAGTAATCCATATTTCATGTGAATTTATTTGAAACATAAAAATGAAAATGTATTATCTTCTTTACTATATACATGGAAATCCATATGACACATATACCTAAATATTTATGATCCACATGGGTATAAGAAAAAGTCGGATAAACATTAACGGTAATTATATTCATATTGAGTTAAGTTATATGTGTGTGTGTATCTGTATGTGACTGCAAAATCTTTCACAAACTTGAACACTGGGCATACCTGGATTTGCATCTGAGCAAGCTTTGGCATTTATTAGCTAGCTCAAGAAACAAATATATTGTAAATTCCCTTATCCTCACTTGCTTAATTTGAAAAATGAAATTAGTGTTGTTGTAATGATAAATAAAATCAAACACATAAAGTGTTATGCATGCAGTTAAATGTCATTATTACTCAATAAGTTGCATAGCCAGAAATATGTAAAATGTTAAAATCTATAACTGCATGCAACATAAACTTGTTTCAAATTGATATATTAATTTCCTAAATGTTTAATATCTAAATACTACACAAGAAATACCAATGAAAACTATTTACTTCAAAATAGATATGTAAATTCTGTCTTCTTTAATACCCTTATATCCATAAATATGGATATATATTTATATTTATATTTTTTATTATGTATATTTATATTATATATATTTATATATAATATATAATATATATATTTATACACACACATGTTCAACCAAAATGTCTTTAATAATTATTTTTATAGAGATAGAGTAAATAAATAATAAAATTAAGATGACTTTTAGGAATACCTCATGTGTGCTAATTATAAGGTTCAAAAAATAGAGACAACAATTCTCAGGAAAACTGCTAGGTTGTACTCCTTTCAATTATGCACCAATTGCAACCTTTCCTTTTGTACTATAATGCACGTACAGAGAATTTCTATTTGCCTCAATTAGATAATTGTAGTTTCTTACAGTTTAACAAACACGATGAATTATGAAAATCACAAATACACCAATTTTATATGTCATGGCAGTTTATGTCTATCTTTGAAACTACTCTCTGTGCCATTGTTATAACACCTGACTTTTAGAACATCGATCCAAATTATTTTTTGTCTGGATGAAAATATGTAGAGTAAAACTAAGAAAGTGTACATATAATGATCCAAGTTTTTTTTTAATATCTCAAATCTTTATAATATTCACCATTTGTATTATCACTTCCTGTTAGTTCCAGTCCCCATTATCTCAATGCAGGTGAGAAATCACATTAATGAGACAAGTGCATAGCCAGTGAGATTCCTACCTGGAATTCAAAGCCAGGGTTTCTTTCCACATCAGTCTCAAGATGCTTCAATCTAATGAGAAAGAATATACTGGTACATAAATATACATAATACAAGATTGAATATTATACATTCCTAAGAGGGGTGCAAAAAGTATTAAAAAGACTAAAAGGAGGGAGTAGTTGCATATGGAATGCAATAAGAAAAAGAACATTATTCAGAAGTTGTCATTTTAATAATTAACCTGAATGAGGGTGCTTGGATGGTTTAGTCAGTTAAGTGGTTAAGCTTCTGCCTTCAGCTCAGGTCATGATCCCAGGGCCTTGGGAGTGAGCTCACCATCTGCTTTGGGCTCCCTGCTCAGTGGGAAGTCTGCTTCTCATTCTTCCTCTCCCTCTGCCTCTGTCCCTCTCTCCCTGCTTATGTTCTGTCTCTTTTTGTTTCAAATAAATAAATAAAATATTTTAAGAGATAATGAATGATTCTAAATAAGGTTTATTTTCATTGTCAAGTAGGAAAAATTTCAAACACTTTAAAACCATTTCTTCTAAAAACCCTTATAACCCAATTCCACCTCTAAAATTGAGGGCAACTAAAATAAAAACAGTTTTTGTCTAACTCTTGGGACACAAATTTTATGGTCAATTCCATCTCCCTACTGCAATAGCCTCCTTCCCATCCCTTGAAATATCATGTCGAATAGTCTCTCCTTACTAAATGCAGATTTATTTTTTATTTGACATCACATTTTAGTGAGATCAAAATTCTTGACCAGAAAAATATTCATCTAGAGAGAGCCATCACTACTTTGTTATCTTATGGTTTTTTTTTTCTTCTGTATATAATTTCAAGAGTTAAACAGAGAAAATGTTTAGGAGATCAATTATCTTGAATAAATAAAAAATGTATGCTATAAATAAAATAACACATAAAATAATTTATTATAATAAAAGTTCTTCAAAATGAAAACAAAAGTTATTTTCCTTTACATTTAATTGGAAATACTAATTATTATTTCATGACAAGCATACACATGTAACACGTGCTCATGCCTGGCACATTCTAAGGTCATGAAACCTCAAGGAATACTAGAATAGAAAAATATTTTTGAGACCCCTGGGTGGCACAGTCAGTTAAGTGTCAGACTCTTAGTTTCAACTCAGGTCATGATCTCAGGGTCATGAGATCAAGCCCCACACTCAGCATGGAGTCTGCTTGAGATTCTCTCTCCCTCTCCCTCTGTCCCTCTGCTTTTGCTCACTCTCTCTAAGATAAATAAATATTAAAAAATATATCTTCATTAAAGATTAATTAACCTGCAAAAGTAAATTTGAAATGTATTTACATTAAGAGGAAACAAAAACTCAGACATAACCTAAGAAAATGTTATCTAAGTAGAGTAGCAAACAATGAGTCCATAGGTTGTAATCAAAAAATTAATCAAACCATGTATAGGATAAAAAATAAAAAGTAGGATAACTTTATTAAGGTCATTTTTCCTATGCTTTAAAATAAAACTATAATATTATGCTTAAATTTTTCTTGGTCATTACTCCTATTTCAAAACTAAGGTTTATCGTTCTTGTTTCAAAACATAAGGACAAAAATACTGAAAGTTTGTAGTTTATTTTATGGTTCAGTTTTCTTCAAAATGAGACTTCTGAATATGTTTTAATCTCATATTTCCAAAAGTCACACTTCTGTTTTTCATTGTATGTCTTCTCCAGAAATGAGTTATATTATCAAGAGACTGGATCATTTTAGTGCATTACTGATTTAGAAAAAGAATAGATATGATTAATATCTACAAATGGCAATATTTATATTTATAGTATACAGTTTTTCTTGGTTTAACCAAGCAATCAGTATAGTATTTTGTTCCAGCAACCAGATTCTAAATTAATTGTAGCATTGTAATGCAGTAAGTTATAACTCTAAAGGAAGAAGGAGAAAAGCCGCAGACATCCTACCCACTTTGTAGTAATGTTACAGTGATTAACCTCAGAGAAAAGAACATGCATTTCATACTACTTTAACTTTACTACTGTATGTTCACTGAGGAGATGCAAGTATTTGTAGCTTAGTAAAGGTACATTAAAGTTGTATTGTGATTTATAGCAGTTGGTCTCACTCTACTCCATAAGTTAGTCTATGACTGATCCTTTTTTTTAACCCATACCATATGTGATTTCTATTGTGTACTGCTTTTATATGAGTGTTAGATTATTAAATTTCCTTGTTACCAACATTTAAAAGTAATCATATATTCACATTTATCCCATACTTATTCATCTGCAAATGTTGAATTATTAGTTATTTTAGTATTCATGCTTTTATGAAAATATGTGAAATGAATTCCCCTAAATATAGCATATATACAGGTGGAGAAAATTTAATGAAAAATTTCACCCCAAATTTATTGCTAAATCATTTGTCAAGAAATCCTCACTAGTCCATCAGATGATGCTAAGGCTGAGGCTAAGCCCCACATGCAAAATCCACTTATCCAATTTCTTCTTCTTCACTATTTTGTTGTTTCCAAGCTAACAGACCATGATTTCATTTCCCAGGGAACAAGAATCTTTTCCTAGGGAGCCTTCTAAACTCCAGCAGGCCTCATAAGAAAACTGATAATCAATGAAGTGTGTACACATAAAATCTCCAAAGAATTCTGATAAAGTTGTGCATTTTTATAGCTTGCCTGTCTTCAGAGAAGCTTTACGAATGAAGTCAATTGCTTTCTCCACTGGGAGTTCTAGATGGTAGAGATCAAGGAAAAGGCTAATATTTACCATTTCACAAATTAAAGACTACATGGTAACTTTAGTGTCAGACAGCTTTAATTATTTTTCCCTGCTTTGTAGTTTGGATAGTTTAATCCAGGTTTCCCTGCAGCTTACAACTTGGAGTGAAAAACCAAGCAGAATGACAGCGTTTGCTGAGGCAGATAATGTAGCTCAAAAATGTAGACAATTTTCTGGGATACAAGACAATGTTTTGCATGTCTTTAGCTACCCAACTGAGCGAAACTTCCAATATTCATCTAATGCAGAGAACATGGGTAATGATACAGTTTTCTACACATTTGACTGAGATAGAAAAGATGTAAAAATAACTTGACATAAAATATATAATATTTGTTAAAATTATACCACTTATACTGAAGAATAAAGAGAATCAATGTATATTTTGAATGCAGTGCCCAGAAAAACATTATTGTTTGTACATTACATGTAATTTATGGACTGTTTTAATGTATTCCTATGATTTTTATTGCTATTTTTTTACAAATAATATTGTAAACAGTTCAGTAATGTGAAAAAAATCACCATGGTGTTCTGATGTTGAGAGTTTTAAAAGATTTGGATTCTAATTGGGTGTTGCACATTTTCAAATTTAAAGGATTGTTTAGAAACCTGATGCAGCTCCCTTGGGAACATACCATTTTTGTAATGGAGGGAAACTGCAAAAATGTGGTTGGTTGGAAATTCATTTTCCTATTCTTTTCTAACAGTCTCTAATGAGATCCGTTATGAGCAATGAGTTAGATTCCTGATCTTTGAATTTTATACCTGCATTTTCTCAATATATATTCTCATTAATTCACGAAATTTTCCTTGAGCCTCTTATGATCCCTTGAGGGCATTAATTTCTTATTGAATCTCTAGTACCTAATAGAATGTACTTATTTCTGGATGTGCCTTTTATTCGATCAATCATTCATTCATTCATTCATACATTCACTCATTTATTGACCAACCAGTCAGTGGATAATTATTGATCACCAATTATGTGTCATGCTGCATATTAAACCTTGAGAATTCAGATATAAATTAAATTTAGCCACTGCCTTAGAGAAACTTATTGTGAAGTAATTGCTACTCATCTTAAAGTCCTTATTGATTTACTTTCAAAACATACAATAGGGTCTTTAGCAAGACTTACTATACTAGTCAGATTTGCTATAGTAAGAAATCTCAGTGGCTTGAACATGAAGTTTTATTCCTTGCTTATGTACAAGCTAGGGGCTCTGCACGTGCTGCATGTTCTGTTTTCCTTTCATGATCCAGCAGATACCTGAATAAAGAAAGAGTCTCCATTTGGATTACGGCATTAATGTGGTAGAGAGTAAGTTGCTGAAGAATTAGCAGAAACACACATGGCATTTTAAGCAACTTAGAAATGGTATGAACCTACTTCCTCTCCTATTTTATTGGCCAGAGAAAATTGTATGACAAAGACTGATAAGAAAGTAAGGATCAAGTCTCTGGGTCATGTGGGAATATGCAGAAGTAGGTATGGACAATCCCTCTAACGAAGGAAGGAAAGTGACTTGGTATAATCTTGTAACCTGCCAGTTTATCTGAGTGCTTACTCTTTATGGGGGGTTCTGCTTTCGATATGATATTTCATAATGGTATTTCTAATTAAGTAGTGATCAACAATTATTTTAAATATTTTAATCTAAGGCCTTTTATTTCTTAGGTAACTTTTAACCACATCCCTCAAACCAAGTACTCACAGTTTGTATCATAAATATTAAATTACCAGAAGATGAAAGAACTATAAACATTGGGGTACAGATGGCCCTTCTTTTCACCACATCTGTATCTTTGGGGTAAATACCCAGTAGCGCAATTGCAGGGTCATAGGGAAGCTCTATTTTTAACTTCTTGAGGAACCTCCACACTGTTCTCCAATGTTTATAGCAGCAATGGCCACGGTCGCCAAACTGTGGAAAGAACCAAGATGCCCTTCAACAGACGAATGGATAAAGAAGATGTGGTCCATATACACTATGCAGTATTATGCCTCCATCAGAAAGGATGAATACCAGACTTTTGTAGCAACATGGATGGGACTGGAAGAGATTATGCTGAGTGAAATAAGTCAAGCAGAGAGAGTCAATTATCATATGGTTTCACTTATTTGTGGAGCATAACAAATAACATGGAGGACATGGGGAGATGGAGAGGAGAAGGGAGTTGAGGGAAATTGGGG